>JANHZT010007489.1:256137-270276 GCA_032468215.1 Stegonotus admiraltiensis | reverse complement strand
TCGGAAGTTGTGGGAGCTTCATCACTTGAGACTTTCAAGAAAAGATTGGACTGCCATTTGTCAGAAATGGTATAGGGCCTCCTGCTTGAGCGGGGGTTGGACTAGATGGCCAACCCTTCCAACTCTGTTAATCTGTTAATTTTTTCTTGCATCTTGGGAAACTAAAAGAAATAACTAGATTTCTTTTTTAATATCATAACAATACTTGGCTGTCGAGAAATATCAAGCTATTTGTTTTCCCACAAAGGGTTGTTGAGTTGATAGGCAAACCTTCAGAAACAATTAAGTAAAGTGATTGGATAAATACCACTGGGAAGATCAGTCTTGAACAGATGAATGTAAATGAATTCATTGTCCTTTCCTTTTAGCAGAGTTTCCATATAAAGGACTTCAGGGGCATTTTTTTCATGACACCCAAGAATTGTTCTGGCCTCTTTAAAAATATATTACCAAGGAGGGTCTGATCTGTAACATTATTTCAATAAAGGCTCTTGTGTGCATCTTCAGATCTTTTAAATGCACTAAAGATAAGCCAAACATATTTCAGAATACTTTTGTTATCTGAAGCACAAAGTAATTTTCTTCTCAAAGTAAACCTTTGATGGACCTGCGGTATTTTCACAAAGTGGTAATTTGGTAATAAATAAACAGCTCCTTCACAGAAATTGAATTGTTTAGTTTACCTTAAATCATAACAAAAATTCAAGGCTTTATGATTTCAGAAATTAATCACTAGAGGGGACTAAAGATCCCAGGCATAAGGAAGGAAGGAAGGAAGGAAGGAAGGAAGGAAGGAAGGAAGGAAGGAAGGAAGGAAGGAAACGAAAGGAAGGCAATCTTGCCTTTTGTCTTTGGTCAGCACTGGGAAAAAATGACACAAAGTGGTTTGATAGTTGAAATACTTCAGGAGTTATTTGAAGAAAGAGGACAGAAACTAGCATGTACAATGACAGCAATGTTCTGCATCCATGGATAAATTATGTCCAAATGATATTTTGAAAGAAATGACATAGGTGAAAGAAAGTACTTTATGCTGAAACAAGCCTTATGCAGAAAACTAGAATATAAAGAAATTGTTGAAATACTGGAAAATGAAAAACCCTGGATTACAAGAGAAAGATGACAGTTAAAGTAGAAATACAAATGACAAATCAAGAGAATGACCTGGACAATGATTCCTCAATGGATCTACAAAAGAGGTTTGTTAAAGCCTTGAAGAAGTCTTATAAGATAGGAAAAAGAAAATCTGAAGAGAAATCAAAGCCTATAACAACATCTGAATTAAATACTAAAATTCCTAGAAGCAAAAGGAAGGAGTGCAAAGTTGGCTTGTTTGACCAAGGTTAACATAAATCATGTTTTTATAAAATTCTGGAAACCCTTTGTGGCTTTTGCTGATACCAATGTTGAAATGTATTTATGGATTTGTGTGTGGATAAGATACGGGACGAAGAGATACTTGTATGTAACCTTATAGGAGGCCAAGAATTCCAAATTCGTTTCTAGTTGTGATGAAAATAAGGAATAAGTTCTTTAAATATTTTCCTTCTTTTTTCTTTTCCTGCACTTTCTGATTTCTCCTTTTCTTTCCTTCTTGAGTTGTTTGTATTGTCTGCTATTACTGGTTTTTTTTTATTTTTTTTAAAGAAAAATATTTTTTTTAAAAAAGGAAGCTCAGGGGAAGTAACTTTTTAAAAGCATTCTGCTGCATTTCAGAAGAGAAACCAAACCAAAATTTACATTCTTTTAGTACTTATGGTTAGGAAAATACTAAAAAGCAAATAGAAAGCATAGTAGTAAGGAAGGAATTTTTACTCTCGCTGTATCTACATGTAATGCATTTTCATGTGTTAACTTTATACATATATACATTCCATTTAAGTGTATGTATGTGCTTCACATACAAAAACATATATGTCCCAGAAGACCTGAGCACTGAAAGAAAAGCAACAGGCTATTTTCCTGGGAGACAAAGACTGGAGGGCCACAACAAAGGGGAGGAAGTAGTAGCCAGAAGCTGAGTAAATCCCTTTGATCTTCTTGCCCAAGTATTTCCGTTCAGACAGGACTGCCTTAAACGGTTTCAGAGGCAAGCCAGCATAAGCACACAAAAGGATCAATGTAAATTTTAAGTGTGGGTATGCCATTTAGTTATACTGCATGTAATGAAAATGAATTGGTGTGCCATTTATGGAGCCAGCCCATGACGTTTTAGTTGACTTCTATAAGAATTCAAACTATGAATCAATTGATGCTTACACAATCTTAACCAGGAATGCCTTTTCTTTCTTTCTTTCTTTCTTTTGGAGCTGCAGATTCCACAAGAGCTATTCAGTGCCATAGTTACTTAGTGCTATTTTTAGAGATTTTAACACATCTAAGCTGCACACAGTCCATTAGCCTAATATTATGGCACATCAGATCATTAACAATGGTAATTTATTTGAAATTCCACATGGGCAACAAAAGAAAAATCTCGGGTAAGATGCCACACAAGACTGGTTGCTTAAATTAGCTTAGTGAATGCAACATCGTGTAAGTTTGCATTACTGTATGTGATGATAGTATATTCTATCTAAACAGCTTTCATTACTTTAGTATAGTATTTTCACCTTATTTTTTAAAAAAAATATTGTAGATATAACAAATGATTTAGTTTTTAAAGAGACTTTTTTTGCAACTTATTTTTCCATTCCAACTGTGAGACATATGCATGCAGAAAGAATACATATATCTCAGCGGGCTCAGGAAACTGTGCATCTTGAACCTGAATCAGAAGCATGGACATTTTTCATGAAACAGGATTACAGTAGTATTCTACCATATCTGTTGGATTATTTTATTAGCAACATTATATTTTGATAGGGAAAGCAAAGACAAGAGACTTAGTTGTCTCTGCCCATCGATGTCAGTACTGATTATCCCAGACGCAGGTATATAGACCCATAGACTGGGTTTAAGGAAGTTGATGAAGCCCCACTTTTCATACCTGAATACTGATTTGGAGGAACGACTTCTTCTTTAAAGTGCACTTCCTGCTGCTGGACTTTCCCAATCTGCCACTGAATAAGGACTTCGGTTTCTGATAGGCACAAACAAAATGGAGTTCTGGGAGGTTTCTGAAGCCAATCAACTAGCCATCTCAGTCACTACTGTATTTAAGTTATTATTGTGTTCATTTTTGCCTTTTTAAATTATTTTTAAAAAATGACGAATCAGGAATGCTTCTTTCCCTCAGCCTGCCATACTTGAATGCAAAGCAGCACTTAAAAGATATAGGAAGGAGCCACATTGTTCGTAGTGGCAAGGAAGTAGGCCTTGATCCTGATGGTCCTCCCAGAAAGTTGGGGGTGACCCCAAGCCTGGTGCAAGGTAACATGTCCTGAACTGGCTCTGGTAGGAGCAGGAGGCCCAATCGAGGCACTACATTACCTCAGGGGTTTAGGGTCTTTTATACCAAGCTAATTTCTCCCTGTGTGTAGGGTCACCCTCCAGATGCCCAGCTCCAAAGTCACTAGTAGCTTCAAAGATCCTTAAATAGATATGGTAGAATAATATTGTAATCCTGGTTCATGAAAAACTTCCCTTTAAGACCTTTATATTTAACAACACACCATGCATTCTTTTATATTTGGCTCCCCAGAGATTTTTGTATCAGTGTATAAAAAGAGTTGTGGATCTTGGACTAGTTTCCACCAATTTTTTTTTTATTCGTGTGAGATGAATTACCTTGCACAAGGGAACTGTATTGTGTGTGTATTTTTCCCCCATAAAGGAATAAGTATAATCAAAATAGGACACATGAACTTAATATTTTATAAAACTTCTTTAATTCACTCTTATTTTACATGAATATTCATCAGCACCTTATCATTTACTCTTGATAAAAAAAATCAACAGGACACAGTAAATGTTTTTTTTTTCATTATGAAAATATGTCCAGGCTTATGAATGTGCATATGAAGAGCAAAGTAAAAAACATACCAAAGCTATCACCTAACTCTTGAATTGATTCAATCCATTTTGGCTTTGTCAGAACACAAAGCTACCATTTCCACAAATCTAGACTTCCACTGGGAGAAAAGCTGGAGCTTCTTGGTCCAAAGCTGATTTCTTGGCTCAGCCGGGAAGTCACGAATGAGGATCAGAAGATTTCTCCAGCATTGCAGAAGGGAACAATGCAATGGTGTGGTGGCCTAGAACTTGTGCCTCAACTGTAAACATTAAAATAAATGTTATTAACTTGCATTTTTATTTATTTTTGTACTTGCTCTGTGTGTCAAGCATTCATTATTAATCCACTTACTCTTTAAAAAAATTAACGAAACTCCCAAAGTTATATATATATATGCAGTTTCTATCTGATTTTTTATTACTATAAACTGAAAAAAAAAATCCCCACCTCTATATAGTTTGAGAAAGAAGTTTTATGTTTGGTTTCTTTTTCTTGTTTACAATACATGAATTTCATTCATAAGCGTGTATACACACCAACCAAAAAAGTTTATCAATGTTTTCTGGCTTATCCATAAAAGATCTTTTCATTCTCTCTCCTTCTACTTACACAATACATACAAAAAATAATCTACAAAAATCATTTACACTTGATTTCAGCAACAATGTTTCTAAGAAAAGAAATGGTTCTGTCCAACCATCATAAAAGGAATGTCAGTAAACAATAAATACAATGTGCTTTCTTTCCTATATAAACATATTTACACTTGAGTCTTTGGCTTTATGTTTGAATTTCTTTATAAAGAACTTTGATCAGACTGTCATTGCACAGTAAAATAAAATATGTCATTTTTTAAAAAAATGTTTGCGGGATGTGTGGCTGTATCTCTCTCGATATATATTCTTGCAGCACATAAAACCTACAGATTATCAATCTGTACACAGTGTTTTTAAAAACTTTTAACAGTAAGAAATTAAGAACAATTGTGAAATAAAACATTCAGTAGAATAGATACATGCAACAGATGACAGGACTAATGTATCTGAGAGACAGCGGAATATGCAAACACTGGAAAGTTTTACTTTGAATAGCAGATGTGCTCTGCCTTGACTCTTAATTTATTTTTGTGGCACTATATTCAGTTTGTCTACAGGGACAGAACAACAGTCTCTTTCTCTCTCATATATATATGTATATATATACTTTACACCATTTATTAAGAAAAATACTTTTGCATTTAAAAATTAAGTCTCCCCTTCACTAAAACGTTTCTTCACAGGTTCAACAGTGGATGCCAAAACACAGTTTATTAAATTTCATATTATTTGGTTCACTTGATTGTATTTATCCTTTCATATTAAGATGATTCAAGGTACTCCAGTGCGACATCATAGCAGAAACGATATTGTTCCTAATAGAGCAAAAAACACAAGTAACATTGCATTTGTGAAGGAAAGAAAACGAAGGAAGCGCTACTGCTCCATAGACTTAATTGCATATTTTGTTCTTAACTCACCGTGTTTTTATATTTGTTCATGATTTTTGTTAAAAAAAATAATTGGAATTCCTTGCTATCAATGGTTTCATATCTCACGATGATGCTCATTGCTAGTTATTTGTCTACCAAAGAATAGTTCTGCTCTTTCAAAATAATAATAATAAAAATTATTAACATTCATTTATCAGCTGACAAACCTCAATTTTTAATACTACAGCTGGTATTACATCAAACTGAATGAATCATAAAACTAAGTCTAGCAAAGCTAATGTAAGCCGCAAAAATTATTTTAAAAAAAGGAAGTTGAATAAGTCAAATATATGGTTTATAATGTGGTTATGAAAATGTGTATTTCCTGACAGATATATCTTTTACCAAGGCCCATGATCTGGAAGAAACAATATTCTGAGTGATGAAAAGAAATGTCAACTCTCTATCTGATTTTTTTTTTTTAAAGTTACCCACCCTTCCTCCAGGTGCAGAAAACCACCATCATAGAGCACTTAACAGGAAGTGTGAAAAAAAAAATTAAAATAATTTACTGCTGTTTCATTCTAGCTCTCTGATTAACTTGGTGTGTGGAGGTCAGGTGAGAATGTTTGGCTGGTTTCCTTGGCTGGTTCCTTCTCCCAGCTTAACAGCTTTTGGAGATGCGATCAAGCATTTTGCCCACATAAAGCATGACCTTGAAAATACCCTGCTTTGGCAGCTGCTCAGACTGTAACAGAATAGCACCACTGCTTTGTGCTTTTACATATAATCAAAGCTGTTAGAAATCATAGCAGGCTAGAAATACTAAAATAAACAACACTGATTATAAAGTATGTGTTCTGGAGTGCTTTTAAATTATAAGTGGGGAAGATACTAAGTACAGATCCGTGGAACTGCCCTCCTCCAGTCTAGCAGAACAAAACCAAACCAGTGCATAAATCTACTAGTGGGAATATTCTGCCAAGGAAAGGATGCAAAAGGGATTTATAAATAATTATGGTGGTGGTAGCCAAAGGGGAAAAAGGAGTTATTTTTCATAGAAGAGGTGTGTCATGTTATTCCACAAATTTATCCTAGACTATAATTCTTGCCATAATTGGCCAAGAATGGTAGGAGTTCAAGGGCCATAAGATCCCCACTCTTGCCCGAAACTTGACCCTAGTTATCTCCTTTCTTTCTGTCTTTTCATCCTCATGCCTATTGATTTTCCTTCCTGCTTCCCATTCTTTACTCTTTCCCACTTTATATCCTGTGATATTTTAGGAAAACAACTAGGCAAATATGCTAATTACGCCTTTTCTGTTTGCAGGATGTCAGCTGTTTTAAAAAGTCCCACATCAGAAGCACTAGAGTTGATACAGGATTCTAATTTCTATTGCTTTTAGTTAGGATTGTTTCCATAATTTGAGAGGCTGGGCTGTGTAGATTCATTTATCTTACATTTGAATGATTGTTATGAAATTGCATTCAAAGAATTAAAAAATGGCCTTTAATAGTCACAGATTACAGATTCATAGGTTTCAAATTAGTACTGGCAATAAGCATCTTATTTTATTCTCTCTTTTTTTGTCAAGTTTTTAAATTTATATATAAGTGTTTTGAATACAGTGTAATGTCTGGGCATACCATTTTACAAAAAAGAAAGAGAAAAAAGAACAAAAAAGATAACACATATACTGATAACAACAACAACAATAAAAAACAAAGTAATTTCTAATCATATTTATAACTGTATTGCTTATTTTTGTTCCTATTAAATATATTGACTTATATATAATAAACAACATTTATATTTTACTTAACGCTAACAATACTCTTTCTTCATCTAATTTCTACCTCTTATCTCTAACCATTGATAAAACTTATTCCACGTTAAATAGTATTCTGTGTCTCCTTTATCTTTTATTTTCAATGTCAATCTATCCATCTCTGCACAGTACAATATCTTCCAGATTATATTTTCATCCGATGGGGTGTTCTCATTTTTCCAGTATTGTGCAAATACTATTCTCGCTGTTGTTAATATGTGTAACATTAAATATATAGTCCCTTTGTCATAGTTTTCTGGTATTATACCTCACAAAAATATTTCTGGTTTAAAATCTATGTGTTGCTTTATCATCTTCTCCAACCATGTATGTATTTTTGTACAATATTTGCTTGCCTTCACACATGTCCAACACATATGATAATAAGTAACTGGAGTCTGATTACATTTCTAATATTTGGCGGACATGTTGTTAAACATTTTTGCTAACCTAGCCAGTGACAAATGCCACCTATAAAACATTGTGTAAGTATTTTCTTTATATGCTGTAGCCATTGTCAGTTTATAGTTTCTATCCCAAAGTTTTTGCCATTTGTCTAATTCTATCATATAGCCAAAGTTTTTTGCCCATACCATCATTGTTTCTTTTACTTGTTCATCTTCCATTTTAAAATTCAGTAAATAATTATATATTTTCCTTATCGATTTTTCATCTGTCCCTAAAATAATGCCTTGTTGAGTATTGTTGGTTCCTTATAAAAACCCCATGTTTTTGCATCTTTCTCGTATCTCAATTGTATGTGCCGATGTGGCCACCAAGCTAAATCTACCCCTTGGTTTTGTAATTCCTGTCTTGTTTTAAGTTCCCCATTCCCATTTAAAATGTTTAATAGGTTACAGTTTTTTTCCAAATTAACATTTGGAACATCTTATTTTATTCTGATGCAATGCAGAAAACCTTGCTTTCTACACATGTCTGCATCTTAAAAATGTACAATTCTAGATTTAATTATAAATTTGAGGATTTAATTAATTCTATATTGTTACCTATGAATATTACATGGATTTTTTTGTCTCTTTTTTGGTAATTAACCACTTTCTTATCTTTTGTAATATTTACTTTGACTAAATCACCATAATGTACCTAGCTTTTTATTCTTCTTTGCATAACCATCACCTCTCTCATTCACTCATTCTCATTTCCCTTATTAAATATAATTTTAAAAAACAGTAATTTTAAAATTATTCAAATGATTCTTTGAATTGAATCATTTAAAGTTTTAATGAATTTTGGATGATGCCTCCTATAAGATTGGGAATTCTCTATGTACCTTATTCGGCAGAGATAGATAAATGGTGGGTCGCCTGGATAGCAAATTATTTTAATTCCACAGAACTCTCTGGAATTTTCTTGACAAAAATTAGCATTTCAGGTGGGTCCCTTGTTTAAACCATCTATGTTGTTAAAAAGAAACAGTTTGATGCCTTATACCCCAAAGCTCATCCACTACTTTACAAGCTACATTATCTTCTCCAATCACTCCTCTTAGTTAGCATTGAGATGACAGCAAGGCAAAATTGCCTGAAACTCTGCCTCATGAGTCAAACTGGGACAGGAAGTTAAAGAGAAAGAAAGATGTTTCCAGTGATTATTGTGAAACCACCATCTCTCTAGGCCATTTATCAAAGACCTAGATCTTTCAATGGTGACTAAAGACTTTGTCCTTCAGTATGCATTGGGTGCATGGGAATACATCTACAGCTATAAATCAATATTACTACCTTCTAGATGTATTCTAATTATTTTGATATACAGTATGTTGGTAATTAATTGATCATAGTCTGCATTTCTTGGAGTCTTGGAAAAAATGATTTTATTTAGATGACTTATATGATTTTCATGGGTTTGTTTATCTGATTATCAGCAGAACATAACTTACCGGTGTTTCTACCATGTTAGGCTTACTGTTCCGTAAAGTTTTTACTGCATGGAAAACATCAATGACGTTTTGCCTTTTAACCATTTCCACTACAATGCCTATGGCACAAAACATCCCGCTTCGTCCACCGCCATTCCTGAATAGGAAAAGAACAATGGTTAATAAAAAATACTTCCTTTGTAAAGAAGGCTGAATCAGTTTGGAACTGAGCAACTCTTCCTGTTCTTGTTATTGGTTAGCATGTTCCCAAGACACTTAAACAGGTCCTATTTGTAGTTCATAGCCTTATCCTTCATCAATCTCTGCTCATTCTGAGTTTTAGCTTTCGTGTCGTTAGTTCTACAAATATGGATCAGTGGTGGGTTTCAAATTTTTTTACTGTGGGTTCTGTGGGTGTGGCTTGGTAGGCATGGCATGGCTTGGTGGGTGTGGCTTGGTGGGTGTGGCAGGGAAAGGATACCATAAAATCTCCATTCCCTCCCCAATCTAGGGGAAGGTTACTGCAAAATCCCTATTTCTTCCCGATCAGCTGGGACCTGGGAGGCAGAGAATAGATGGGGGCAGGGCCAATCAGAATTTTTACTACCGGTTCTCCAAACTACTCAAAATTTCTGCTACCGGTTCTCCAGAACTGGTCAGAACCTGCCGAAACCCACCTCTGATATGGATGATGATGATGATGATGATGATGATGATGATGTGTTTTCCTTAGTGAACTGACCTTCTTTCCACTTCCATTATCTCCCCTTTCCATTTTCAGATTTTCACTCAACTTTTTGGGGCAGCCACTCTGGCTTCTTCTGACATCTTCTTTTCCATCCTCCCCCTCTCCCCAATTATTTGTCATGGTGCTTTAAGTCAGTGGTGAAATTCATTTTTTTTTTACTACCAGTCCTGCGGGTGTGGTTTGGTGGGCATGGTGTGGTTTGATGGGTGTGGCTTGATGGGCATGGCAGGGGAAGGATACTGCAAAATCTCCATTCCCTCCCCACTCTGGGACCAGCCAGAGGTGGTATTTGCTAGTTCTCCGAACTACTCAAAGTTTTCACTACCGGTTCTTCAGAATCTGTCAGAACCTGCTGGATTTCACCCCTGCTTTAAGTATATCTTTTGTGAGGTTTGTTTTGGGCTTCAGTTTCTCGTCATTAATTTTTAGTAATAATTGCTTTGAGGTTATTCAGATTCACCATATTGAGATCTTTATATCCATTTTATATGTGTTTATATGTTAGGGTATAGGTATATACATATACAAATGTATATATAATTACATGCATGTTATGTATATGTATGTGTATATAGCATATCTATATGCGTGTTATATGTACACCTTTGACAGCCAGAAACAGTATTTTATTTTTAATGTGTGCCAGAGTGCACACAGGGGAAAAAAATGACAATAAAGGTTATCTTATCTTTAACATATGTGCTTGATTACATTAAGATTCAGTATTCCTGAATATAAACAATTTCATCTGTACAAGTTATTTTTCTTTAATTGTCCCACTATTGTTTTCCCTGTTGATTAAGATTAAGTCAAGCAGAGCTGATCACTCATGCCTTGTTAAACCCACTGAAGGATTTTCAGAGAGACAGATCAATTATTTTCTTGAAAGGACCATGTTTGTCAGTGTTTATCTTCCAACAGATGTTGAAATAATTAAAATGTCCCATTACTACTCCTTCACGTCTTTTTGAAAGACATGTAATTAGCTTTTGGTTATCTCCTATTATGGTTTTATATCATCCTTCTTTTTTTCCTTGATAACCTGTTACCTAACAATAGGCTTGTTATATTTGGGCTAAGTTTCTGTTTCTTCATCCTAATATGATGTAATTCTAATTAGATCATATCCACACAGCAACATGTTGAAAATGAGTAGGGGAGGAGAGGAGAGAAGGGAAGGAGAGAGATGAGGGAGAGGGAAAGGGAGGGAGAGAGAAAGAGAGACAGAGAGAGAGAGGGAAGGAGAAAAAAAAAGCTTACATATATATGACTTCAGTCTCTAAAATTATATATTCTTGGCCTTAACAAAATCACCTGGAATGAGGGACTATTAGAAGGAGGAACTTAAATTTGGTCAATGTTCAATGATTGTACGAAAGATTTTGCTTAGAAAGTAGTTCTAAATGCTTAGGTGGCTGGTATACAATGTGGTCTAAGATATCACTCATTTTTCCATTACATTTATTAATCTAGATAACCCTGTTCAAGTGTCCAATATCATCATATGAGATATGCTATCATAAAATGAGAAAGGCACATACCGTTCTTGGGAAGAAGAAATATTCCTCTTTGACTAGAGAAATAGGAGTAGACACTATTGTTCTGTTAAGTGAGACATATCTAGAACATTCACCTACATGAAATTCTATTTCACAGCATGGCGATAATAAATAGTCAGGATTAAAATGCTAAATTACACTTACAGACAATGAATTATGGTTCTCCCTTCCCCTTCTTCGCATTCTTCTTGCCACTTTTCCACTTGAAGAATTAAGTTTAAGAATGACCTCTTGGAGCCTGGGACATCCCTATGAGGTGCCCAACTCAGATACTGGAATTGCTGAACCATCAGGTAACCTTCCTGAGGCTAATGAAAAGAAAAAATCAATTTTATACCCACTACAGACAATACCATGAAGTTACAAAAGAATGAGTGGCTATATTAAGATCAATGAAAAGTTAATGGCAGGCTAGTTTTCTAGTTCATCAGGCAGGATAGCAGAAAGCATGGCGACAAAATTTTTTTACTCTGCACAGTTACAAAAGTGTGAAGATGAAAAAGAGCTGGTTTGCAATGTAGCTTAAGTCATATCTCAGCTTGCATTGGTGCTACAAAAAAAAAAGTATTTTTCAAAAATATTGTTTATTTATTACCTTTGTATTTCACATAGTGAATCCAAGATAAAAGTTTGCAATTATTTAGTCAAATTTCTATAAACAGTCCTGGTCCAAAGGGCTTTATTTTTTGGGGTGGGGGAAACCCATCTTTCTCAGAGAAAATATAGCTCAATTACCAATGCCACGGGTTAATTTTAGGTGCTGCATTAGATGCAAAAAAAGATATCTGAAGTTTTTCATCTTTTCAAAAATTCTGTGAAACAGATTAGGCTGTCAGATAGTAAAATGTTGTGGTTTTTTTTTAATGCAGAAGTAATCTGATTGTCAGCAATTCTAATTATTAGATTAGATTTTATTAGATTAGATTTTTTTCCTTTCCCTTTTCCTGCAAACTCCTATACCATCTGAAGAAAGTGTGAAAAAATTTCTGGAGACTGATGAGGGGATTTCCAGAGAAAAGAACAGCTGCTAGAATTAAATAAAATACAATGTTTTCAGTTCAAGGTGTGCAGTATTTGGGTCTCTGGGTATGCTCATTGTTCCATATTGGAGCCGTGATTTTTTTCTAGAGTCAAACTAGACCTCTAACCTAAGGAAAATACCCTTAAGGAGGAGATTATGCAGTTTACAATGCCTCTTGATCTTAAAAGTTCCAGAGTCTTTGTGGTTATGGAGCAAGCTTGAGAAAAGGCAAGTTTCTTGAAATGGCTGCTAACAGGTCCAGCAAGGATGATGTAGCTAAAAGAAGATGAATTGTAGGAGTTGAGGTTCACATGTCTTAAGTTAAAGTTGAAAAATGCTACCATACAGTAAGGTGTCTTTTTTTTTTAAAAGCCATTTAATTTTTGTAAAAATGTTTTTTTTTAATATGGAAGTCCATTACAATAGCTCAGTAAACATGCCTTACCCTTGTTAAATTGCATATCCTGAAAATTCTGTTGATTACATCACATTCCATTGAGCAGGACATACACTCAACCTGAATAGGACCATATCTCAGCATTCCTTCCTCCGGCCAATATTGTGGGCAACCCTGTGTGATATTAAATAAATGTATGTAAAAACTTAAGCAGCTTTAGACATTGTGCTAAATCACCATACATGGTGCTGTCTTCTAACTAAGACATCAGAATCACGACAGCTTAATCATTATGCAAATACAACACCACAAGATTGGGAAAAAAGTTCACATTGTTCCATTTTTGCATGGTAAAGCAGTTTTAATTACCCAACTCTTCTATTAATTGCAACTGCTGATGGAGCTCACAGTTCTCATGCTTAATTAAACTGGCTCACATCTGGAAGGAGGGTAACAGGTTCAATATATGAAACCTGATCTTCTTCTTAGCAGTCTCTTTTACATTAAATATTTTATTTTACAGTACAGAATCTCTATTAGCCAGCAAGGGTGTGCATGGATAATGATATATCTGGGCCAATTTGATAACATGACAAACAGCCCAATTTACTTTGTACTAATATGGAGATTTTCCAGTTGAACTGGGGACTCAAATTGCAAATCTTAGTTCAGTTCAGTGGTGGGTTGCTCCCGGTTCGGTCTGGTTCTTGCGTACTGGTAGTAAAAGCGGTGGGAGGCTCTGCCTAGACGTCATAATAGATAATCTGTGCATGTGCAGAAGCATGCAGAAGATGTGAGCATGCTAAGACACTTTTCTACTTACTTCCTTTTTTCCTTCCCTCCCCTCCTCCCTACTTCCATTTATTTATTTTAAATGCTCAATACTGATACCATTTTTATACCCCTAAGCAAGAAATCTATAGATATCTGAAGAGTAGCTTCAGGGTATAGAGTGTGGATAAATTTTAAAGAATTTAGCAATAGCAATAGCACTTAGACTTATCTACCACTTCACAGTGCTTTACAGCCCTCTCTAAGCGGTTTACAGAGTCAGCATATTACCCCCAACAATCTGGGTCCTCTTTTTACCCACCTCAGAATGAAGGAAGCCTGAGTCAAGCTTGAGCTGGTGAACCACTGGCAGTCAGCAGAATTAGCGTGCAGTACTGCATTCTAACCACTGCACTACCATGGCTCCTATGCTAAACTAAGGCTAAAGACAGAAAATCCAGTAAACAGGGTGAATGATGGATGTGATAGAACAAAAAAGTCTGTGGCTTTTA
>JANHZT010007489.1:156331-174081 GCA_032468215.1 Stegonotus admiraltiensis | reverse complement strand
ATACCTAGGATGCTGGCAGCAACCCATATCAACCATTAGCACCAGTCAATGGTATTTGTGATGCATTTTTGAATGTTGTTGACTGAGTTTCATGTTTAATGACTAAAGTAAATAATAATAATAGACCAGTCCAATGAGTTCATTAGGACATATTTACAGGCTGCTTTTTCTTTCCATTGCAAAAGTAAAAAAAAACCAAAAAAACAATTGGGGGAAAGTGCTTTTGAAGCATTTTTGTGACTCCTTTCAAAAAATCAGCAGGCAGGAAATACAGCTTTGCACCGAGAGTGAAATCATTTTTTATTTTTATTTATTTATTGTTGTTGTTGTTGTTGTTCTTGGCTTCTAATTCTTCCTACAGGCATAAGTATTTTAAGATCACTTTCCCCAAATACAAACTTTATAGTTCTTAGTAATGAATACATTAATTGAAGGTACAGTAATAAAAATTATAGAATGTAAGCAAGTCTTATTTTCATCTTACCGTGAAGGAACACTCAAATAAGCTTCTCCTTAGACTCTGGCTGAATTCAATAACATGCTAGGCCATGTCTATAGCAGTGATGGCTAACATTTTTGTCATCGCATGCCGAAAGCATGCACACGTGCCAGCACCCATAATGCAATGCATGCGCAAGGCCTCCCATGCATGTGCATGCCCTGCCGTGCTCCCCCGTGCCCCGTTTTGGGCCTAGCCTCCCTACAGCCTCCTGGGACCAAAAATGGGCCAAGGGGGTTTGCCGCACCACCCCGTGTGCTCCCCCACCCCTGCACACGTGCACAACCCCCCCATGCATGTATGCACATCTCCTGCGCTCCCCCTGCGCATGTGTGGCAGAGACCTGGGAATCAGCTGGCCAGCGGGAGGCACATGCACATGCGTGGTGGAGCTGAGCTGGGACGATGGCTCACATGCCTGCAGAGGGGGCTCTGTGGGCCACCTGTGGCATGCGTGCTATAGGTTCGCCATCACAGGTCTATAGAATCAGGCTCCTTAAATAAATGCCAATTAATCAGTGGAAGCAACTTTAAGATGTGTGGACTTCAGCACCCAGAATTTCTCAGCCAGCATGGTCAAGGTCTATGAGTTGTATTCTATAGCTGTATATTTATTTTGGGGGGGGGGGAAATAATAGCATTAATATTGCTCTAACTTGGCAATTTTAAGACTGTAGACTTCAACTCCTAGAATTCCCCAGCCTGCTTAAAGTAGCCAGGTTTGAGAAATACTGATCTAGATTATAGAACATAGAATTATGATTGAAATTGCTACTACATTGGTATAGTTATTAAGTCAGATTCTTATTACACCTGTATTATTTTATAAGTAACACAAGGTGACCAACCTACATAAAACTTCCTCCTCCTATTTTCCTCACAATAACAACCCTGTGAGGTGAGTTAGGCTGAGAGAAAGTGGCTGGCCCAAGGTCACCCACCTGGCTTTCTTGGCTAAAGTGGGATTTGAACTTACAGTCTGCTGGTTTCTAGGCCAGCACCTTAACTAATACATTAACCTGGCAATAAATAGTAAGGATACCTGTAGCTATTTCAAACAAAAACATGCACAGAAAAGGAATGATTTCTCAGCTTTGTCCCCAAACAAGAAATGTATCTTGTTTCAGTTATCAGCCGGTATGACAAAAGTCCTTGAGATTTGTTCCACATATCTCAGAACTGCATTTGGGAAGTACGCAAGATAATATCTTCATCATTATTGATTCTATTGTCCATTATATTGGGGAAAGTATATCTTTTATTGGCAAAGCGAGAGTATACGTGAGATGAACAGAATTGCTATCATAAATGCACTCTGCAAAAAGTGTATTATAAGCAGAAATGAATAGCAGCGGAGAACTTTTTTTTAAAAAAATGGTCACACTATCTTTTAGGACAATTATTGATTTGTTTTTATTTTATTGTCTGTAACTATGTTCTACATAAAAAAAATGTCCCAGGGCATTCCAGAAAAAACATAAACCATTAGAGTCGATACAATAAATATCAGCTCCATAAAATCTTTGTGCTAAAGCACACTATCTTCACGAAATTTTGCATCTTCTGGATTACGTTCAACAGCAGCCCCACACAGGGAGAAACAAATTTAAATCAGTTTCTTAGCCGATTTAACTGAGGCCAGCTGTAACTGGCAGATCAGCTAAGCTACCACCGGTGTCTCTAGTGGTGGTGGAATTTTGAAGTTTATTATAACTTTCCTATAAAATTTCCTATGAAAGGGGTGTGGTGGCTCAGTGGCTAAGATCCTGAGCTTGACGATCAAAAGGTTGGCAATTCAGCAGTTCAAATCCCTAGTGCTGCGTAATGGGGTGAGCTCCCGTTACTTGTCCCAGCTTCTGCCAACCTAGCAGTTCGAAAGCACGTAAAAAATGCAAGTAGAAAAATAGGGACCATCTTTAGTGGGAAGGTAACAGCGTTCCATGCGCCTTTGGTGTTGAGTCATGCTAGCCACATGATCACGGAGGTGTCTTTGGACAGCTCTGGCTCTTCGGCTTTGAAACGGAGATGAGCACCGCCCCCTAGATTTAGAAACGACTAGCACATATGTGTGAGGGAAACCTTTACCTTTATCTATGAAGGTAATCTAGGATTAACTTTCAGTTCTCCTGATATTTTTGCTCATGCATCATTTTAATTAAAAAAAGTCTCCCTATAAATGTTTGTATATTATCCATATGGTATACCGTTGCTTATATGTCAGTTGTTTGCTGATAAGGTATCCAAGTCTTTCATCGTAGGAAAAATGGCTTTTTTAAAGGAAAGGAGATATCATTCTCTATCAGTGATGACTAACCTTTTCTGGACTGAGTATCCAAAGCCCCTGCGCGCACCAAACCCCCAAAATGCAATGCGTGTGCAGCCTCCAAGCACATGCTCTGCCCCAGAACATGTGTGTGTGACCCCCTCACATATGCCCTGCCCCCATGCATGTGTATGTGGAGGCCCCCGCCTGTGCCCCCCCGCATGTGTGGCAGAGACCCAAAGACCAGCTGGTCAGCGGGAGCCACACGTGCAAGTGTGGCGGAGCTGGACCGGGGTGACAGCTCAAGTGCACACAGAGAGGCACTGTGTGCCACCTGTGGCACACGTGCCAGAGGTTCGCCATCACTGTTCTATGTGAATATCACTAGAGAGAATGGATTGGCTTTGTTCTTCTGTCACATCACAAGCATTGACACAGGGTGTCAAGTCATTTAAAGGAGATGCTTTTTGTGCAATGACTAGACAGCAGGGAAACAAACAACCATTTTTACTTGGTTTTTCCATATGTGATTTGCAGAAACAAAATGATGGCGTGTCAAAAACAGCTTTAGGAAAAGATCATCTTTTGGGCTGGATGACCCCGATAATTGCATAAACATACTTTCATGTGCCACGTCCCTCATTCTCAAGACCAATGGCCAAATAGGATGAGGGGAATGAACGTAAAATGGCGGTGAACAGATGGTATTGCTTTTTAGAGTTCTTCCTTCCCCCCAATTCACCCTTCCCCCCAAAAAAGCAGCCAAATTGCTATAAATAGTAGAGCGAGAGCAAGCTATCTATGAGGTGTCATAGGTGATTCTGATGGATGTTATGCTTCATGTCACATAGGTATTTGAGTCTCAGTCTTCCATCATGGTGGACGTGTGGGTTATTTTTCTTCTCTTCATTCCATTTGCAATTTTTCAAATTTGTTTCTTTAACAGAAATTAGATTCATATTCCTGTCGCATATTACTTTCAATGTGCACCTTTCTCTCTGTCTTTCTCAGAATGGACATGCTTTCCCTCTTATACGTGCATTCTGGAGTGCTGTTTTCCCAGATAGAGGTATTGTTGTATGTACTCTGCCTCTGGTAATAATAGCATTTCTATACTTTTGCTCCATTGCAAAAATCTCAGAAGTGTGGAACAGCAAAAGGGCAACGCTTCCTAGATTGCATACCGATCTGACAGATATGCATTTGATGTGTTCTTATGAAAAATTGAACCAAAAGATATTTCCTCTCATTTTTACACTGTACTGTATCAGTTACCTTCTTTTTTAAAACCCATTAGTAAGTTAGGATAGCTTCTGTTGTGCAGCCAGAAGAAAAATGCTCATTAAACACCGCAGCTCAGTGTAGCAATTTTCACACACATTATAATTCTGTGCAAACTTACTCAAGAGGAAGAAATGTTGAACATAAGGATGATATGCCTGGGCAAATATGCACATGCATACGAGGAAATATGTTTATGTCTTTGTCTATGTCTATAATGGAGAGATGAACAGCAAACATAGCTAATAAATTAATCCAGTGGTTCTCAACCTTTCTCAACCCTTTAAATACCTTTTGTGGCCATGGACCATGGCCATGGACCACCAGACTTAAATCAAGATTTAAATCATTACATTTCTTCGAGCCTTCACGGACCCCCTGTGACAACATTTTGAGTCCCTCCAGAGGTCTGTGGACTACAGGTTGAGAACCACTAAAACTCATGCAGAATTATGGGACAGTTCTTCTTTGCTCTCATTAGTAGCTGATTGTGGATGAAATTATGCCAGCACATTTAGGAATTAAGATGTTAAGAGGGACAGTAAAATGTTGCAAATGAATTACAATCAGTGGTGGGTTTCAAAATTTTTTACTCTATGTAAATATTTACTCTATGGGTGTGGCTTGGTGGGCATGGCTGGGTGGGCGTGGCAGGGGAAGGATACTGTAAAATCTCCATTCCCTTCCTACTCCAGGGGAAGGTTACTGCAAAATAGGAGCCTCGGTGGAGCAGCGGACTAAGTGCTGTTAAGTGCTACCACTTAGCTGCCAGCTGCCTGCAATTACTGCAGGTTCAAATCTCACCAGGCTCAAGGTTGACTCAGCCTTTGGAAAGGGTTAAGAGGACTGGTTTCAGTATTGCAGGAGAGGAACTTTAGGAGATGGCCTGGCTTCAGCTAATGAAGATAAGTGATAGTTATTGATGTGTTTTAAAGACATTGTTTTTTTTAATGTTTTTAGTAAAGTATATTTTTTTACAAGACTCCTCTGTCAGTTTTATTTCAGCCCCAGTGCGTTTGCATGTGAAGAGGTTCACGGTTCATTGGGACAAACCTCAACCCCCTCGTAACACTGTTTTAACCTTTAAAGTAATATTTCTAAAGCATCAACCAGCATGTCAGACGTGTTTGGATAAACTTTAATATCTAAAAAAATATTAGTGAGATAAAGAAACCAAAGGAAGAATAAGGTAAATGTAAACAAATATGTACTATTTGTTCCCAACTCTAGGGGATGGTGCTCATCCCGTTTCAAAGCTGAAGAGTCAGCGCTGTCCGAAGATGTCTCTGTGGTCATGTGGCCAGCATGACTAAACACCAAAAGCACATGGAACTCTGTTACCTTCCCACCAAAGGTGGTCCCTATTTTTCTACTTGCCTTTTTTACGTGCTTTTGAACTGCTAGGTTGGCAGAAGCTGGGACAAGTAACAGGAGCTCACACCGTTACGCGGCACTAGGGATTTGAACTGCTGAACTGCTGATCTTTTGATCGACAAGCTTAGTGTGTTAGCCACTGAGCCACCGTGTCCCTTTAAAGGAAGAATACAGTAGTGGAAATAACAATAAAAACTACACACACATCGGTGTGGTTAAAATATACAAAATTTAAGGGAGAAAGAAGGAACTAAAGTAAAAAGAGAACAACAAAGGTTATTACTGTCCTGGCTGATAACACAGAAATATTAAAAATTTAAAGCTAAGTATTTCCGCTTCCATTTACTCCCATCAGCTATTGTGATATGATTAAAAGTCTCTCTTCAAATTCTACATATTGCCCACAGAGCTTGCTCTTAATGGCTGATACAATCCAGCTATAAATAAATAAGGAAACAAGACATCCTTGCTAGAAGGGCTGACAACATAAAATGGGCTGGAACAGATTTAAATTCAGCATCAATGTGCCCTTGAAGACATCGCTTTCATATTGCAGGAGCAGCTTTTCAAAGAGGGACTCACGCAATCTTCTCAGGGCAATTGGTCTCTCTGGCCTCCAACAGGCTTATCTCCTTCCCAGAAGCCAGCCTGGTCTGTAATTAGACAAATACAATGCACGTAGGATCTTTCTTGAGCAAGCCTGTGCTGTTTGCCTAAGTATTTTATTATCTGTTGGGCAGGTTAAAATTAAATGAGCCGCTGGACTATTTGTGTGTGTGTGTGTGGTGTGCTTTCACTTTTTTTAAAAAAAAGACGTTTCTTCTGTTCAGGTAATAGGCTACTTTAATAGATTAGACAGCTGCTGTACCCTTAAAGAAAAGAAAAAGCAGCTAGTGATATTAAAGATGAAGACCCGGTTTGTGGGGGCAATAAGCTGACATTGTATAAAATATACAAAAGTATGAAGGCTATTGCTTCACACATTGTAAGCTGCCCTGAGTCTCTGGAGAAGGGCGGCATATAAATCAAATTAAAAAAAAAAAGACAGTGACCTTAATTCTGGTAGTGTTTCTTCCTCACAAATAAAGGTTTCTTCCCCATTCAGATTCAGATGGTCATTGTTCCTTTAATTGAGATTTCATTTTGGAGACTTTTTGTTTTTTGATCCTTTTTAATTGTTAATAACATGGGCAGTTTTTAAAATGTATGGCATATCTCTCTTTATCTATCATCTACCTATCTATCTACTTATAACAGTTCATTTAGTGACTGTTCAAAATTACAATGGCACTGAAAAATGTGGCTTATGACCATTTTTCACAGTCGCAACCTTTGTGGCATCCCCATGATCATGTGATCAAAAAATTAGAATTTGGCAACTGGTTCATACTGGTTCGTATCTTTGCTGTGTACCAAGGTCATATGATTATCTTTTTTGACCTTCTGACAAGCAAAGTCAATAGGGAAGCCAGATTCACTTAACAACTGGGTTACTAACTTATCAACTGCAGTGATTCACTTAACAACTGTGGCAAGAAAGGTCGTAAAATGGGGCAAAATTCACTTAACCAATGTCTCACTTAACAACATAAATTTTAGACTCAACTGTGGTCATAAGTTGAGGACTACCTGTAGTTGTACATTGGATCATGGGGAATTTTCCTCTAACACCAAGAAGTATCTGATAGAACAACTTTCAAAAGAACAGTGCTGAAGGAAAAAAACATTGTGTGGGCACACAGCCAAACCATCCCAGAATTTGGCTATGGTGAAGGTGACGGAAAATAGGAAAATCAAAGGTTTGCTTGCCAGAGAATAACTACCCAGTGACTTATCATCTCTTCACTTAGCAACAGAAATTTCAGGCTCAATTGTTGATAGGTCAAGGACTACCTATGATGGAACTTTTCAAAGGACAGCTTTTTGTTAATGCAGTGCAAACTTTGGGATTGTGTATAAAATCAAAGGACTGGAAATCATCATCGTGCAGTGAGAATGAAACTAGATTCCAGCAGTTAACCAAAAACTGTTTATCATACAAATTAACATTTGGGATCCATCTCCACACCCAATCACATCTTTGGTTCCATTGCCTTGTTGATGTACTTAGGAACTTACTCAAGTAGGCCCTTCATTAAACCTAGACCAATAAATAGGAGTAGAATGAGGAAATGGGGACAGTTGGGGGTGCATGTATATTGAACAGACGTTTAAGGCACAACTCATATTGTTACTTTGAATTCTTTTGAGAATGCAGGTGTAGAAATGGGGAATGCTTGTTTTTAGTTCTTTTACTTTAGGTCAGTGTTTCTCAAGTTTGGCAACTTTAAGACACATGGACTTCAAATCCCAAAATTCCCCAGTCAGCATTGGTTACACCAGGATATCTGCTGGGAGGCAGGAAAATGGCCAGGAAACAATGCAAACAAACAATAAAGCTAGTGAAAAATGAAACTTGACTGCTCTGAAAGAGGCTTGGCTTATGTCCAAACTGCTTATTTCTGCCTTTATAAAACTGAATAAAAGAGAAAGATCTGCAAATTAGGTGGCCTTGTTTTGTCTCCATCAGACAAAACTGGTTGTTCGTGCATCCTCTGTGACAATGCTGCCTCAGTTCTCTATCTCGTCTATTGAAGAGTCATTATTTTATATATCTGGATTCGACTACAGCAAATTATTCAACAGAAGTATGCTAGATGAAAGTATGAGGCTGTCAGAAGAGCGTCTGAAAACCCAGTGTGCAAATATATGGAGTTCCACATTTGTATTACAAAATTTGTAGGTATATAAATCAGAGGTTTTTAAGTAGCTGGGATTGGCAATGCTCGGTCTGCAGATCATTTATGTATTTCCCCATATTTCTCCATTTCTTTACATAGATATGGAGAAAAGAATTTGCAGCTGGCTCATATTCTACCTTTTGACATTCAAATATTTTGCTAGTGAAAATTAAAAGGATGTAAAACAGAACGACAGTACAGGGTAGATACACCTTTGTTTACTATAAACTGTGAGGCATAAATAATAGATGAGGATAGGTAAATGTAAAGTAGCCTCCAGCCAGAAAATACATTAAGAGAAAAGAAATTGGAAGAACACAGACACATAACTTTAAAGACATTTTGATCCTGTACCCAGGAGATTAAGTAAGAGCTAGTAAGGTATATGGTTAAGCTGCTGGATTAGGCACACAGAGAGCCATTTCTGGCCTTCCCTTAGGCACAGAAGCCAACTGTGTATCTTTGGGCCAGTCACTCTTTCTCAGCCTTAATCACTGTCAGACTCTGTGACAAGCCGACTGAAAAACAAAGCCCTTCATTGCATCATGCATTGATAGTTTTACTGTGAGCACAATGTGAAATAAGTGTACCTTATATAAACAGGATAAATGCTATGAACAACTCAGGAGATGAATTGTCAGATGCATTCATCTTTATGTAAAAAAAAACAAGTTCACAAACAAGTATGTTCCATTGTCAAACTTCTCAGGTATCAACAATCCAAGGACTTGAACCATGTCTGCCATTCATCTCGTGTACAAAATGAATGGGTCATAGTTTTGAAGCAACTGTTACTGTTTTGCACTGCTTAGTTTATTCTTGCTTTTAATTTTTTTTAATCAATCTTTGCTCGTGGTTGTTTTGGAAAGGACAGATTTTTTAATTGCATCTTATTCATGCAATGAGTTCAAATCCTCAATCATCCCTCACTCACACAGACACAAATGTCCCTCTATAACCAAGGAAAGAGTACATTGTTTTAGTTTCATTTCTGAATAATGTTCTGCTTGCTCTGCCTGAGAAAGTCACTGAAAGTCAATCATACATATAGAAGAACAGGGGAATCAGTTAGAGTGAGGGGCAATGATCATCATTTCCCATTGCTACGGATTACTTGTTTTGATCAATTTGGGATCTGGGAAATTAGCATGTTACTTCCTCCATGAAATTCAGTGATTTTAAAAACACTACATATCAGTGCTCCCCAACCTTTCCAGCGTGGGAAAGGGAGAGGGGATAGTTCCACTTGAGTGGCTGGCGTGCAAGCACGTCTCAGAACAGCTCCATCTGTGCAAATGCAAGCGCCCACTGCTCGTGCATGTAGAGCTTCATGTGCATGCACTTACACACCACTTGCGTGGCATGGTTTTGAATGGCCCATGGCCCAGTAGTGGGCCACAACCTGGGGGTTGGGGGCCCCTGTTATATATGATGACATATGTGGAATAAACTGAAAGAGACTCAAGTGGCAGTATGTTTCTGAGTATATTTCAGTGGCTTATCTCAGAACAACTGTCAATTTTGTCCCAGTTGAATGACTGTCACTCACTTTCAGTTAATAAAAGTAAAATAGTGCTTCCTGGAGATTATGAAATTCTTTTATGGTACTTTATTATTAATATAAAACTACTGCATTTGGAAATTTTATTGAAGTATGACATTCCAGTTAAGAATAAAAGCCCTGCTGGTACAGATCAGAATAATTTAACTCTAGCAACTTGTTTCCACAGTGGCCAACCAGAAATCCAGAGAAAGACTTAAAGAGAATATGAGTCACTGGGCCATTTTGTTTCTTTTCCCCCAAATAATTGAAAATTATAAGCATGCTGTTGCATTGACACAGGATATAGCACTTAGCTATCAGTCAATACCGACTACTGGCAGTATGTTGTCTAGCTTGCTTTAATCTCATAAACTGTGGTTGTTCCTTCACAAAGCCATATACTGTATGGATCATAAACACTAAAATACATATAAAAGTTATTTTAAAATCTTTTAATTTCAACCCAGATTTACAAACTATACCTGCCCATCTGTCTATATTCTCTATTCCTCTAGTTTAGTTGCATACCATATCAAAACATTACAGGGGATATCAATAATTGTATAAGTTTCTGGTCAGACAAACTACATTTTAGAGATGCTTGACTTTCTTTTCTGTTATGTTAATATTTCTAGGTAGTTTGGGCTTCTGGAAGTTGTATACCAAAGATTTACTGAATCAGACATTGCTATAAATCATAATCAATGCATTTCACAGTTTACTTCTGGTTTACAACCTGGTTTACAATCTTGATTTGTCTCCCTGGGCACTACATTAACTTTAGCTGAAATCCCTTGATGTTCAAGTTTCTGGAATTTATTCCAAGAAAGCAATTCTACTGCACTTCTCTGCTGATGTTAATAAGCTATCCCGATTGGGTTTCACAGAGGTATATAATGTGAAAATCTGTGTACAACAGTTTTAATATGCATATTTGCAATGTGAATATGCAGTTAGTTACAAACTCAACTATATGAAATTAAGCTACTTTCATATATTATCATTTCCATCTAATTAGGAATGTTTAATTTTGTTTTAATTTGCTAGAAATTAAGATTCATAAAGATAATCACTAATGAGCTTTGTAAACATTTAAAGCATCCTTTATTTTTCCTCAAATGTGATAAACAAAGCTATATTGTAAGCAGAATTAAATGAAGATTATTTTAAGTCAGCAATCTCAGTGTATACAGCTATAATTACTGAGAGAGTAGAATAGCATAAAAATACACTCACTCACGCATTCAGTGACCATTCAAAATTACAATGGTGCAGAATAAGGAGACTCACAACTGCTTCTTGAAGTTATGGCTTTCACAATTTCTCTGGGTCATGTGATTGTGATTTGGTTGTTTAGCAACCAGCATGCAATTATCATAGTCCCAGTATTGCACAGGGCAGTGGTGAAATTCAGGTTTTTTTACTACCAGTTCTGTGGGCGTGGCTTGGTGAGCGTGGCAGGGGAAGGAGACTGCAAAATCTCCATACCCACCCCACTCCAGGGGAAGGATATTGCAAAATCTCCATTCCCACCCCACTTTGGGGCTAGCCAGAGGTGGTATTTGTCGGTTCTCCGAACTACTCAAAATTTCCGCTACCGGTTCTCCAGAACCTGTCAGAACCTGCTGGATATCACCTCTGCTGCAGGGATATGATTGTCATGTGCAACCTTCATTGCCCGCTTCCAACAAGACATCACCAGAAAATTCCAACATCAGAAAATATAGGAATTTACAAGCTGCAGTCATGTGACATTATGTTAACAACCACAGATTTACTTAACAACTGTAGATATGGTATGGTCATGTGATTTTGTGCTTTATGACTACATCACTTCAAAAGAAAGGATCTTTTTAAAACTAGAATCAAAATATTTACATTACAATATTTACATGCCATGAATATTGTCTTCAAATGACATTCTTTTTAATTCATAAGGTATTTGAAATATGGAAAACTAGAGGTGGGGGAGCCACACATCACGGTAACCAACCATGCTAAGGAATAAAGCTGAACATACCATCTTCGTCCGTCTGAATAATGGTCTCCTCGCTCTCTTTCCGCCCTTCGGGGTTTGTCAAAATCATTTTGAGGCTCACATTTGTGTAAGGAGGCAGGTGATTCACAACATGCTGTGGTGCTTTGGGATCCATGTCCAAGCAGTCAGCTTTGCTTTCATTATGGCCACGGAAGTAATGGTAGCAGATGGTAACATTGAAGGTATGGCAGCGAGTGATGTTGTAACCTAGGGATTCCCAATCCACAGCAATACGACGTGCCTGGATTTCGGCAATTTTTAAAGTCTTGGGTGTTCTCATGGGCTCTAAAATACAGAATATAACAGCATCACATTAACAACTCACAAAATATTAGGCCAGAGAATGTATGCATAAAATGAAATCTCAAATATTTTTGTTTGTTTATACAAGTTATCTCATTTATCTCTACCTATCTCATGCAATCATTCTAGGAGGCTCACAATAATCCACAGAACATAATTAAATTTACTTTTCACTCCAGGCACAGTTCAATCTCCCCACCCTAGCCCAATGCTTAGTGAAAGAGCTAGCTCTCCAAAAAGCTAAACTGTAGGGATCACTCTGATTTCTAGTGGGAGGCTGTTCAAAAGACTGGAGTGGCCACCAACTAGGTGCACCTCCAAGGTCCCATTCAAGGAAGGGGACCTGGAGTGCACCCATGTTATCTAACCTAGAGGTATGGGCAGATACCTTTAGGAAGTGTCAAATAACCTGTCTCTGTGCAACGTAGGGCTTTAAAGGCCATAAAGGACCTTGAAAAAAAAGGTAAAAAGTAACTGGAAGCCAGTGCAGTTCATACAGCAGTGGTATTCCTCGGATGATCCATAGGACACCCAAAACTGTTTATGCTGCTGTATTCTAAACCAGTTGCAATTTCTGGACGGTCTTCAGGGGCAGCTGCATGCAGAGTGCGTTGCTGTAATCCAGATAGGAAGTGACTAAAAGCACGGATGATTGTGAGCAAGCCTCCCATTCCAGGAATGGGTGCGGTTGGTGCGCCGTCTGTTCCAGTCCCAGGTCCTGGAAGGAAGGCAATGAAGACTGACACCATTGTCACTAAGCCATGTGGCTAGTAAAGTGATAGACACATAATTTAGTTCCACACCTGAGGCCACTATTTACCAAAGTGCTTGAGTCTTCTGCAATCCCTGAGGTCCTCACCAGCAGGATGAGATGGTGAGGACGATAAACATAATGAATACAGTATTTATCAAATCTACTCTAATCGATGGTAGTGCTTTTTTTATTCGAACACACAATAATTTCCATGGACCATTTTATTTTGCAGTTCTTCTATTACATACTAAAATCTGATCTGCATGCTTCTTACTGGTAGGCGGGGGTCTAGAAGATGGCCATTGTGCAAACTTAAATTTCCCTTGTCACAAAAATTTCATTCTCTTCCTGTCCCTTCTGTATAAGTTCTTCATAACATCCACAAGTGTTAAAAATGAAATGTTTAATTAGCAGACATTTTTGACTAATTAAGAATATTTGGGAAGATTGACAGAAGACTGACCAAGAGCCACCAAAGACTGCCACCAGCTGTTGGAATGCTTCTTTTTTATTTTGTGATTTCCTCGGGCACACATTAAAATTTGAGCAAATTGGATAATACATCATCCTGGTGAAGAGACAACGTGCTCCTAACTGTGATTTATCATGCCACCCAGCTATGCTGTTTACTAATTACACTAATTGCTCTACTAAGCTAGCAGTAACCAAAATGATACAGATATTAATTAAAATTTATGACTTGGGTACCCTTGCTATTCAGCCACAGCAAAAAGCTGAAAAACTAAAATGGAAAATCACTTTGAAATACCTAACATCAGACCCCTTCCTTGATTCCCCAAATAAACTAACAAGATATCTAAACTGGTAAAATATGCACTATCACCCAAGCTTGACCAATTGTATGTGCATAGATCTCAATTTTGTTAGAAAACATCAGAGTTACTTGTTTTACTGCATGGGTAGCCATCAATCTTTCATCATCTCCCCAGTGTGTTTATCTCCCATGCAAGACTAACTTTATAGTCTGACTTAATTAAAATGACTGCAAAATGAGAGTCATGACCATGAGTATACATGCTGGAGCCACATTTAAAAGTCTATACTCCACTACGTTTATTTACATTAGTAGAATTATGATTTCTTGGCACTAATCTCAGACTCAAGATGACATTCAGACATAATTTGAATATTCATTGTGTATGAGTCCTTGAAAATACACAAACACACACACGCATATTCATTCACAAATTTTCACAGGCTTTTAAAATACTAATTAAACAAATTAAAATTTTCAACTAAGCAAACAGCAAGTCAAGCGGGGGCTCTGTTAAATCTGTTCAAGCATACAAGCTAATACAAGCCTCTATTTCTTGATTCAATAGAGAGATTGCTGGATTGAATGTATTTTTCACAATTCAAAACTTATACTGTATTTGGATTTTTTCCCCCCTGCTCTCAATTATTAGCTTCCATTGTGGGTAATTTCCCCCCACTCTGTGCTGGCTTTTACTTTTCTGGTTAAAAGACAGTATAATAAATGAGAACGGTGATGAATACCTCAGCAATAATAATCTTGTTTTCATCAACTCCTTCAAACTCAGATATTCAAATTCAACAAACAACAGATTTGAGCAAAAGTTAGAAGGATCTTAGCTCAGAGAGTCATACAGTAACATGTTGTTCACATCTTTCCTGTTCAACAATCTTTTGAGTTGAATTAATGATGATTTACTTTATGAAGACATCCATCCATCCATCCATCCATCCATCATCACCAAAATAACTGTCTTAATGAAGAAGTCATAGTGGCATAGTGGTTAGAAAACAGTATTGCAGGTTAATCTGCCAACTGCCAGCAGTTCAATCCTGATCGGCTCACAGTTGACTCAACTTTCCAGCCTTCCAAGGTTGATAAAATGAGGACCCAGATTGTTGGGGGCAATATGCTGACTATGTAAACCATTTACAGAGGGCTGCAAGTACTATGAAGTGGTATATAAGTCTAAGTGCTATTGCTATTGCTTAAGTGTTCCAAAAATGGAATGCAGATTAAAATAAGATAAACCTTAATGTCTTGAAGTTTTAACTGAAAAAATCTGGGATAGGATACTGATTGTAAAATTAGCAACAGGAAAGGTATTTACTTATCTTTGCATAGGTCATCATTTTCTTGGTAACCCAGGCATTAAAAAATTCTCCAATTACTAATGAGTAGGACAAAAAAGGCATATGCCTTTTCTCAAAGAAAATATGAGCCTAAAAGAAATCAAAGGGCCTTTCCTATCCTAGGGTTAAGGGTTTCTCATGGAGGTATTATCTGATCTATTCTGCCCTCCCCTCTAAATTGAACCCCCAGCTGAGTCAAAGTGTGTGAGTCTCCATACTTTAGCAAAGCCATAATTTAAACAATGTTAAAAGGAACTTTCTATAATTTGTGACCTAGTGATTCTCAAACATACTCAATCTGTTTATTTCTATAGATGATTGCAAGAACTTAGCAGTACAGTGACACATTTAGCACATTTAAAGGTACCTGCCCCAGGTATGTTTGGCAAGTGTTTTTGACAGTTAAGCAAGTGTGCAAATAGTAAGTGAGAAATACGTTAATTATATGGGAATCATTTGTTCTTGGTAGCAGGATAACTTTCACCAAAATATATACCTGACTCTACTATGCATACCTTTATGCCTTCTATAATTTTAACTTTTAAAATATGCTTTCCTTCATTAATACTAGGATATTGGTATTAATCAGTATCCATTAATATTAATTAATATTAATACTACTGATATTAGTATTAATATCCTTGCATCCTTTTATACTAGGATATATCCCATTTTTTGTCTTCACTAGCACCCTATATTCTATACCTGCCTTGTTAAAAAAACCTTTTCAGCAAGTGCTATTTAATAAATTAGAAACTGAGGCAGGATTAGAAATTGATCATGCTAATCAAGTAGTAATCAATCATAGTTTAGCCCAACAAAGCACATAATAATTCCTTTGGTTAGAAAATAGTTCTTATTTAAGAGCCTGTTGTTTATTGCCCTTTACCCCACTGTAGAATATTTGGCTAAGCAAGCAATTATAGGAGACAAGAAAATTTCAGCCTGTTTGGTATTACTGTGTAGTGACCATGAAGAAATTGTCAGATTGGCAGCACCCACACATTCGGAGTAAAGAAAGTAGCTTGCTAAAGCCAAATAAGAAGTTTCTTCCTGATTAAATCTCAGAAGAGATATTCCCAAGACATTTATTAAGTTTCTTTATGGATTCGAGTAGCTGCACAGTTAAAAAAAAATGCAACTCTGGGTGGAATAGAAAGACAATAAATTCACAGTTGGGGTGCTACTCCCCCTGAGTGAGATGAAGTGTGCAGCTGAAGGAGAAGTGTGGAGCCGGGAATGTTGTCAGTAGTACATAGCTTCCCAGAAAGGAGGCAGCACATTTCAGAGGGGTTCTATGATAACTCGACATCGCTAGCTCAACAGAGCCAGCATGGGAAGTCCTTCTCACCACTGCTGACTCATTGCTGCCAGCTCGCTGCTGCCATTTCTTTGCAGGACATCTCAATACTGCAAATTCACTGCAGGGACAACTCACTGTGAGAGCTGATGGAGAGCCGGGTGGGTGGGCCAGTAGGCTGTCAGAGAGGGGCAGAGATGATTAGGGTTGTGCCGGATGGGAAGTGAGTGGGGGTGGGGTGTCAAAATGGGAAGCTCCCCTCTGCCCTGAAAGTTTTTTTTTTAAAGTCACATTGTTTAATGTTTGAGGGTGTCTTACTCTGAAAATAAGGGCAGTTTTGGGAAGCAATGGGATGAAGAAGCGAGTGGGAGTGGGGTATCAAAATGGGAAGCCCCCACCGGCCTGCAGAAACATAGTAGCCAAAGATATAAATCACCTTCTACTTCTGGAAAATGGGGGAAAGAGGATTGACAAATCAGTTTTGTATTGATCAATTCATAATTAGCAAAGACTAACCATTTTCTGATCATTAAAATCAGCCCTATTTCTTTCTAGAGTTTTCTTTCTAAAACTCTGCCTGCTGTCCCACTGCTACTGAAAATGATGCTTTGATGTGCAATTTTGTTTTCTACTCTGAAGAACATCCATAACAGGGTCCTGAGAGATCAGATCCAATTGCTTTAAACTGGGGCACTGCAAAACCTCTAGCCACAAAACCTCAATGGACAGTAATCTAATAACTGTTTCTTGAGAAGCGGTGGCTATTTTGTTTAGTAAATCTGAAAAAAAAAAACCTTAATTGCAGCTCATTAAGAATAATTTCATCTGAAAGAGGAGGAGAATGAACCCATCCCAGATATTACTCTTTAGGGCTTCTCTGCCCTATAGGCTGAGCCTTCTTACAATTTAATTCCAGCTAAGAAGCAAGCTAAATTTTCCAAAGTTATCAGGGCATTGTTTTTATTATTCTCCTCTTTTCAGGGCTTACTTTTTCACATACTCCCCTATCAAAAATTTTAATTAAATTCAAGGAAACATACTTAGCTAATGTATTATCTTCTGTGCAGAGATGCTTAACTCATAGCTATGTTTTTCAAACTTCCTATACCCCGAGACATTAATGTTTGAAAGCCTAGAGCACTACCTAATTATTCAGTAGTTTATTGCATCTCTTCTGCATGTCAAAACTCTTTCTCCCCAATGGCACATCCAGTTGATTATAGGTTTAGCAACAACCTTAGATGCACCAAACTCCAAAATTAAAAATAAAGTTTATTTTAAAATGCCCGCATCTCCAAGGATTTTTGGGCTATCCAATATGATTCAGTGTAGCATATGAAAGTGCCTGCTGATTGTAAGACAGTCACATCATTTTTGAGTGGGGCAACCAAATAAACTAAGGGCTCAGAAAGAAGATCTAAGCTTGTTTCCAAGTCTGATGTAGTGAGGATATACAGTCTATACTAGGGGTCCACAAACTTGGCAGCTT
>JANHZT010007489.1:98837-114138 GCA_032468215.1 Stegonotus admiraltiensis | reverse complement strand
TATATGAAAATAATATTTTACCATAGAAATGTTAAGGATTTTTTTTTCTGGAAAGGTTTTACCATTAATGGAGGATCACATGATTTGCATACAGAAAATCCTCATTACAATTGCTGGTACCTTAGATTCTTAATGATTGGGCATGGCAAAGATCCAGTTTCAGCCCTAGGGTCAGAATCCAATTTTGGAAGTTGCAAGGACCCCCTTTTAAGGATGAACAAAGTATAAATGGATGTATCTTGTCTGATGATTGTAACAATGTTCTTTTCATGAGCTTAAACATATCAGGTGGTTTTGGCAGAACCTCTCTCAACTGTGTCTCCAATTTATCATGGGATAATTTAACATGAAATTGGTTCCTGACATCAAGAAAAACTGCTCGCTGCAGTAGGTAATTCCAAATACTGTGTATCTCTGGAGTGCTAGAAATTATTCATTATTTGCTTGCACGCCACAAGCTCTTATTTTTTAAAAAATATTTTGTTCTCTATTCATTCTTACTGTATTTTTCAGTTCCAGTAGTCTAAGCTCAGATTTATGTTGTGCAGGAGCTGCTTAACATAAGAAATGTTAATCTGTTAATGTTAATTAAATCTTATCCGATTTCGTATATTTTTAGGGCTCTAGCTTGTTCAGCAAAAGTATAAACTATGATTACCTAATGCATAATTGATTCAAGGTTCTGCTCAGTTTGCTAATCTGATTTCCTAGTATTATCTTTTTTTACTTTAGATGCCTTTTTTTCATGTCCATAAAATGAGGAAAGCAACTGATTCTAGACTTCTCATCTAAGCTAGAGCTTTGAAAGATATGAAAGAAAAAATAACCAAGAATGTTTGTTCACATAATCGATTTGAGTTGTTCTATCACACGTTTTTCCTAGTACTTCCATTAAAAAACATGCACCTAGTTCTCCAGTACAGAAGTATTTCAGAGCATTTCAATTCAACTCTGCCAGCTTGTTGTTTCATGGTAAGGAATGAAATCCTTGTAACTTTCCGGAAGCTATCACAGCACTGGCTTTGATGAGATTAATGCATTATAATACTAATATCACTGCTTTTATTCCCGCAGAGTGTATAGAAAGGGTCTAAGTGACAGAATAGCACGTTATTTGGAACAAAGCTGAAATGAACAAGCTTTTTAGGATTGTTAAGTCTTTTGGAAGCCACAATTACTACAGGTATGCTAACACTGCTAATACCACAGGATTTCTCAAGTGGCATCTGTGTATCATTTGCTGCAACCAGAATTTGCTCAAAATTATGTTTTCTTTTAAAAATACTCATAGGCTGCTGACAAGGATATTAGGTCCCCTTAAATCTCCGAGTATGATGCCATGCAGGAAAATTGTCACCTGGCAATATTTTTTATAAAGTCATCAAACGACTAAATAGTAAAAGATAAATTCAGAAACAGCCTTTCAGAGGCAGTTCAGTATCCTCTGACTTCTTTACATTCTGCTACATACTGTTCCCTGGAATAAGCTCATATTTCAAATAAATTCAATTTCTGTGGTGCCAAGCAACGGAAAAAACTGCAATCAAGAATTACAAGGTGGCCCCTGAATGAGGGCAAAGGTTGGGGTTTGGGGGGGGGTGCAAGTTCACTAATGTTACAACTGATATATTTCTTTGATCACTTCATACTTCTGTTTAATGTTACACTGTCATTCTAAATTTGCTTGTCTTTATTATCATGACAACTGGTTTATCAGGAAGCTTAGTTTACTGTTTTATGAAAATTATTTGTTGCCTCGAGGCAAGAGAAAAAAAAACATTTAGATATTTGTGAGAAGATCTGCGAATCTTATCGAAATTATTTTAGCTGCTCTAAGAATTTCTATAACTCTGGCTTGGCAGGACACAAGTTTTCAATTTTAATTTTGCTTCAGAAAAAAATAATAATTGGAAGTTCTTACAGAAAATGCTGTAAAACAGAGCCATTATTTCAGATTAGGTTAAGTGAAAAATTAGCTCCAAACTACGTATCAACAAACTCAGTTCACTGATAAAAATTGCATTTGTTTGCATTTCTATCTGGCATATATAATTCATCCTGAATATGCACATTTTAATTTTTAATTTATATCAATAAAGCAGCACAGAAAAAATAGCAAATTTTCTTCGTCATTTTTCACTTCAGTTGCCTTTCATTGCAAAGTATAGTGAAGGAAAATTATTCCTATCCAATCTGAATCTCTTAGCCAACTAAATTACATATGGAACTGTAATGCCCAAACATGTGTTATTCTACCATATGCCTTTTTAAGACAAAATAAGACAAATAAATGTTTATAAAACCAGCATTTGAAAAGAGTTGGAGAATTCAAACACCAAAATATACCTAATAAATTAAGCTACCCTTCACCCACACATTTCACTTTAACCTACCCCATTGCATTTACACACAGTGCTAAGCCATACTTGATTTTAACCAGTTAGTTAAATAAACCAAAATAACTCACACTGCATAATACATTTAACACTGTCACAAAAATAATTTACAGATGACTGTGTGTAGGTTCACATAACATATAGTTACAATCAAACAAGTTACAGGGTAGCTTCACACAACATGTAAATTCAGTTACATATACAAGATAAAAATGATTCAAGAATGTGTTATTTCCTATATAGAAATGAAAAAGGTCATAACCACAGTGGCTGATGCCAAACCGAGAAAGTAACAACGATAAATTACTTTTGTTACAACTGCAAAATCATACCTTGAAAACTGACTTGCTATTGACACAGTAGTGCATTCCTATAGCATATTTTATGTTGAATGTGTAAGTCATTTTTCAAAATTTTATATACCGGTAATTTAAAAGAAAAACAAACATTTGTGTATTGTGAAAGTACTTCTGAAAGCTCTAAATCAGCAATGACAAATTAAACATGAATCAGATGTCTCCTGAAAGCCAGACTCAATGTAATTTGGAGAAAGAGAAAAGATTTATATTGTTCTAATTTATCGTATGGAATTGTAAATCTCGGGCGCTCCATAAAAAACTAACTGAAACTAATTTCTTCAAATATAAACTCTTAAGTATAACAAAGTCTTACTAAATAGGCTCGTGTCAAAGTTTTATTCCAGAGAAAGTAACTTGACTGGCTATTATGGTATGATCCCTGTATTACGAAAAGTGTATTTATAAGTGTATTTATAAGAAAGTATATTTCTTATAAGAAAGCCAGAACAGAGACAGAAAAGAGAAATTAAAATTATGAAGGGGCTACAGCTTTGAGTTTGAAGCCTTTTGCTTACAGTGAAGGCAAGTAAGGCAAGATGCAATAGATGTGCAGTTATGGAAAATGGGTAGAGACAAAGTTATTTTCTCCCATGCTGGTTTAGAACATGGAATAAATAATTCAATGAAACTAAATGTTGGTAGATTCAAGACCAATAGTTGGAACTGCTGCTTTCTAAGATGTAGAGAAAATTATGGAATTATTTGCTATCAAATGAAGTGATGGCTAATCAGTTTGTTAAGTGTTATTTTTTTAAACCAAAGGCACTTGATTCTGAATACCAGATGCTAAGAAGTAACAAGGAAAGTCTTGCAGGATTCAATCTGGGTCGGTCACTGGGACAAGATGTTTTCTCTTCCAGGCTTTGATATATATTCACTTTCATTTGTAATGAAAGTCTTCCTAGTGATCACTTATGGCTCCAGATATTTTTGTTGTGGGTGCCCTAGGCCCAGTGATTTGGATGTGTGTGTCAAATGTTTATCTTATTTGCTATGAAATAAACTCTAATGATTTAGATAAATATAGATAACAGAATTTGCTCTTGATGCTGTAAGCAAAATTGACTAGTCTAATCAAATTACAAAGTTAAATTACAATGAGGAATACATTCTAGATAAAGTTTTTAGTGTACAATTAGGTAAGACAGAACACTAGTAGTAAGTTGATTTAAAAAACTATGGTTGACTACTTTTGACCCAATTCTATTTTTGATCCCAAAATATCTAGGTATATACTAGGTGTTAGACTAAGGAGACACAAGTGACACAAGGCAACCTCTTGGTCAGGTAAGAAAGGCAAGGCATGATATTATTTATTCATGTACTGAATAATTAGTTGGCCAAGCTGGCAGCTCCCAAATGGCCTTTCCCTTTCTTTTCAGATTCAGATTCATAGCTTCACTAGGTTTTAGCATCACTAAAGATCTCTGTATCAAAATAACAGAAGCAAAGACAAAATAACAGGAACAAAGACTGTTGTTATTGTGACAACAGTGGCTGAATGATGCCATAAACAAATGATGAGTTTGTTTGGAAAGTTCACCAATAGCTCTTCTTCGATTTGTGATTCTTGTTTCAATCATTCCTGAAAGATCATTTGTAAATATATTGTGCTATATGTGTACAAACCAATCCAAAATAGCTCTTTGCTGTACAATACTGTATATCCAGAGAGAGTCAGATGGCAATGAGAGGGAAAGTGGAAATTAAGATAATCATCATTCAACAGGTGTATTTATAAACTTAAGGTTGAGTGGTCTTGATGGTCATTATGAGCCAGTATGACTTGGGCACATTAGTTGGATCAAGTTGAATTTCTCAGGGAATTTCTGAAGTACTTTGCTATATATTTGAAGTTGGCCCTTCAAAGTATTGTTTGGAGTTTGAAACAAAAATAACACAAAAGGAGGAAGTAAGTTTTTTAGACAAAACAGAGAGCAACCATGTATTTTAATATAGAGTGCAATATAACCCCATTCCCTCAGAATTTGATTCACTATTGTTCATATATAGAAGCAATACAATTTCTGAAAATGTTCATTTAGCTTTTAAGCATAACATTATTTGTTATACACTGTACCTGACAATTTCTTCAGTACATTTACTTTTATTCTTTTTCCAATTCAACAAAATTTTAATTAAAACATATAATTACTAAAGAGTTTAAAATAGCTTGTATATCTAGCAGAAACTGTGCTTCCTTGTTATTTATAGGTCTACTCATTACACTGGTGTAAGCATGCTTTGTATTATACACATTTTATTCCATTTCCATACAAACATGCCAAGATCTCTTTTATAGAATTCTCCTTTACCTTCCTATGTTTGTCCATTAGTAAATAGCATCTATCCAAGGACACTAATAAAATCCAACAAATAAATGTGCATCTGTAGCAATAATGGAGGGCCACTGAAATGTCTTTTTCCTGACATATGACCTTAGTTTCATCACAATTAATATAAAAAGCTCCAGGTTCTTTCAATTTTTCTAAACTCAAACCATTCTGCACATGTTGTTTAACAATTTATCTTGAACTCAAGGAACTATATACTTTGAACGACAAAGTATACTAGTTTGGAATGAATTTTGGGGTCATACCGGGTGGAACTGAAACTGGTTGAAAGACTTCAAGGAATTTTTTTCTGTTGTAACTCATCTCTTCATTTGGCTTGTACCTACACTAAGCTAGTATGTTATTGGTAAAAGAGAATATTTGTAGAGTAGTAAAACAATGACAGGTTTCTTTTGTAAGTTCTTTATAAGCATCAATTTAATGGACCAGAACAGACCTGCCTTTGCCTTTCTATGTTTGTCCATCACTCTCCCAAGCCATTCTGTAGTCTTCAAATTAGAATATTTTCAATAGGTTTTTTTAGTTGCTGCATCAAGTCTGAGTAATCGTATCTTATTAGCCGCTAGCAAGCTTTCCAATGAAATAGTAACAAGCTGTAAGAGTTGGTATTCAGACTGGTATGAAATTTAGTATCCTTTCCCAAACAATCGACTGATGTAGTCTCCTTCTTATTCACAAGAAACAAACCATTTTAAATAGAAAACATGCAAGAAAAAGTAGAAATACAGTGCCCTAATTTATCTATACAGTATACAGATTTCTCATCTGGAGTTAGAGTGCTTGCCAGCATTATTGCTACTTTAACCTGCCTTTTAAATAAGAGCTCTGAGAGAATGGATCATGGAATTAACTGTGCCCATTCCAGGTGATCACAGGAGAAAGCTGACATAAACAAAGCAAAATACAGTATTTCCAAATGAACTATATTCAAATTAAGAGTACAAGGTGGGCTGGGTTAAAATGTCACCATAAATGGGCAGATACTGTTGGCAGAAAGTTATTTGGGTCAGCTACATAAGACTATTCATCCCTTTAAGACTGTATCACACTTAAGGTAAAATATTTAAACAAATAGGTACACATACCTCAGGGAAAAGACCAGGGCATTACATCCCTTGACCATTTTCCTTATCAGACTCACTTTAACTGGACAATTTTTCACATAACCCCCACCCTCACCCCAGCCCTTTGCTTTGTTCATCTTTCTGATGAACCTCCCCAACCTTCTGTGACTTTAGAATGTCTTGGCTATATTTACGCGATCACCATTTTAGCCACTGTCTATCCACTGCAGGATGAAGGCCTCTTCCACATGTTTCCAACCTATACAGTCCTGAGCTCTCTTTCGCCAATTGGGCCTGCAATTCTTGCTGATGTATTAATGTCATGTTGGACTAAAAGGCCTTAAAAACTAGCTTGGGTATCATTAAAATACAGAATAAAATATTTTAGGCCTTCATACACACCAATTTTTCGTGTAAAACTATTCTCCCATATCAGCTTTCTACACTGGGTTTTCCCCACGAATGTAATTGCTCTCCCTACTTGTCTCCTTGTTGAACTAAAGCTCTTTCTCCTTATAGCAGGTGGCCTCATGCTTGGTTTTCTCTCTCCCATTTGCTTCATATGTATTCTGGATTTCACATCTCAAATATAGCTAGTTGACATGGAATCCCTCCTTAAAATGCTTTCTCCTGCAACAGGAACAATCCACTTCAGGCAAACCTTCTTTAAGAGGCCCAGTGAAGAATGCTCAGGATTGCAGAATAATGCAGGTTTTTTTTTATGAATCTGATAAAAATACTTTTTCTTTCAACCAAAAGGGCTCAGTCAATGTGGGAGATATGGCTACATCACTATATAATAATAGAATATTAGGCTATTGGTCTGAGACAGGAGGGCTCCTCTTACATCTTTATATGCAGTATTAGCTGTGCAAAGGTTTGAAGTTGTCTGAAGATGAGCTATTCTAGCTCAACAACTGACCTTCCTCTTCTGCAGCAGTTAGCAGTGTTCCTTAATGAGCTACTGCTTGACTTCTATCGACTGAAAAAGAACAAGCTATCCTAGGAAGGAGATGAAGAAGAGAATGTCCTCAGGCTGAAAATCCAAGAAGTATTATAGCCTGTATCTTGTTCACATCTAAATTATGCCTGGGGCAGAACACCATTAAACACAGAGACAACGGTGTATGTACTTTCATCATAAATGTTCGGGCAGCGGCCTCAAAGAACCGTGTTTTATGCAGAATAAAACAGGAGGACATTCACTTTTGTAAGTGATTCATATAACAATTTTTTGAATCTTCAGTTGCGTTACTGTAAATATAAACTTTCTCTCAGACCTGTGAATCCTTACCTTTCTATAATCCCTATGTCTTGAGGAGCAGGGGAGAGAGATTCCTGTTACTCTGAAGCATCCTAGATCTTTCTTTCCTAATTAAATGTCATACAATGTTTTATATCTGTATTTGGGAAAGGAGTGTACCAAGGTTGCATGCCATCACTATATTTCTTTAACTTATGTACAAAATACATCAGGAAAAATGCTGGATTAGAAGAAATAGAAATTGGAATTATAATTGCTGGGAAGAAAAATAACAACTTCAAATCTGCTGAGCATATCCCTTTGATGGTTGGAAGTGAAGAAGAATTAAGGACTCTTTTACTAAAGGTGAAAGAAGAGAACACAAAATCTATTCTACTGCTCAATATTAAAGTAAAAACAAAAACAAAACAAAGCTTATGTCAGCAATGCCAGCCCAATGAAAATAAAGGTGTTTCAAAGGTGTCAAAGAATTAACTCCCTTCAGTCATATTTCAAAATCTACGTACTACTAAAACTCTCATGTGGGTTTGATACGTTATAAACTTCAATTGGGCAAAAACCGAGCATAGGGCAAATTTTGTCAACAAAGGTACCTCAAATGGACAAACTTAGAGAATGATTATACTTGATAAATTGATTGCTGCTTAAGTGACATAGCACAGCTCCTGCTGTCAGGTGATTGCAGATGATCTTCATTTTCAATGTTTCCTGAGAGCTTCCCAAAAGTCAATGGAGAACCAGGAAGGAACTGATATGATAGATGACACTCCTTGTCATCTTCCCACTAACGCAGCCATTGCTTGTGGGAAACTCATAGGGAGAAGGTCAATGGAAAAAGGGCACATCCTCCACCAGTTCCTCTGAACTCAAAATATGCTGGACATTTGCACAGTCCTTTGTTCCCTCCTCATCTGATTCAAAGTAGTAATCACATTCTCTCTGATTTCAGCTAATCAGGGTTTCAGAGAAATGTGTCATTCAATATTGAGAAACTACTTTTCTACCAGAAAGTAAGGGTTGTTTTATAGAACACAAGACCCAATCAATTAGATATTTACAGTTTTATAACAGAAATAGAAATGCATTTACTGTGCTGTTTTTCACTTGTTTGTGGTATTCAAAAGTTCATGTTCAACAATGTTTTAAAACTGTATTAAAAGTACATTATACTTGTAAATATCAAATATAATGTAGATCAACACTCATCTGATAGACACATACAATCACTCTCTCTCTCCCTCATCATAAACAGTATCTTCATATTATATGAAAAGTTGAGGATTATTGCCTGGCTGAAGCTATTCTACAAATTCTTTGGAATTAAATCTCATTTGTAGAAGCTATTCTATAAATTCTTTAGCATTAAATCTCTACAGCTTTAGGTCCCTCCTTTTTTTTTTTACTGTGTTATTAAAAGAAAGGAGCGAATACACATTCAGTATGCATTTGATTTGTTGGTTACTAGATTAGGAAGCGGATTCTAAAATAATATTTCAGGATTATTTCATCATTGGAAAACATAGAACAGTGACAGGGACAAACGTATTACCTGCACATTTGGTTCGGGTAATCAGTGGAGGGCCTGGCTGACCTGTGCCACCTTCTCCAGGCCTGGTTAGAAGAACACGAATCTCATACTCTGTGTCTGGGTCCAAATGCCACAGCTTATATGTTGGTGCATTGACAGCATGCGTTTCTGTCCAGGTCCCTGTTGTCATATGGTATTCCACCTCTTTTAGGATGATAGGTCCATCCCCAATAATGGAATTTGCATTCAGCTGAATGAGCAGATAGGTTGGTCCAACGCCAAGCAACTGTGGGGGAGCTATTGGCCTAGGAGGTTCTGTAAGATAGAACAGAAGCCAACTGAGTGAGAAAGATAATAAAACAGTAAGATAGTAAGCAAAAATCAAGTCAGAGATCAGAATTGTAAAGATTGCACAATAACTATCATTCTAAGTAAATGGATGAATATTTAAACATAGTTTAGAAAGATTATTTATTGATTTATTTGATTTCTAAAGCCACCCTTCTCAGCAAGTGACTCTTACTGTTCTTAGTCAATAATATATATACATATATCTGTATATGTGTGTATAGATAAACACACATATAAAAGTCAAAAATAAAATACAATCTCTGATTTCCTGCAAATGAGTAGCAATATTTTTTAAAAAGTGAGATTTATTAATGGAAAAATTAAGGAAACACATAAATTCCTAAATAGAATGAACCCAATAAGAGGCTTCATTTTTCATTACAAACATTTTCCAATTCAAGTACGCCTAAAGCTAAAGTCAAGGTAAATAGGGCTTTCTCATTCAGATGGACTACAGCAAAGCAAGTTCCAAAGCTGAAGAATTAACTAAGCAAAATGCCTATCCTACAACAAGTATTACAAACAATTTCCCGAGTCTGTTCTTTTTCTTGGAAAAAAGAAAATGCCATGGAACATTAGGTAGCTGCTTTATTTTATGTGAAAATATCATGGAACATTAAATAGTTGTTTTCCACAATATTAAAAAAGGAGTTCAAATGCTGCCTTGTGAAATCCACCATGTCAGAGTAAAGCATCAAATTAGATGCTTTCTTTTTCCTGTAGATTAAATTCCTAAAAGTTTCATAGCTGCCTGGCCACCATTTACACTATATATTGTTTCAGATAATGACAATTACAAAGCATGTATGTCTCTATATTTTTAATACCTAGCATATTATCTCTAACATCCCATATGATTTCAATGACAATTTTCTACTACTGTTGTGAACAAGTTATTTTATTTGTTTACTATTGGCACATGATTAGGAGGACTTTTGCCCAAATCCAGGTTTGGTACCAATTGTGCTCATTCCTTGATCGGAAAATCCTAATCCCTACTTTATTAGACAGGGTTGGCATGTTCTGGGCCCTATTATTTAAGTAATGTCATCCCATAAGACCTGGGAGGTGTGCTTTTTTTGGCACTACACTAGATAACATTATCTTCAAACAGCAAAACAACACCTCTATACATGGATGACATCAGATGGAACACATAGAAATCAAATTGACTACATCATTGCTAAAAGAAGGGGAAATAACTTGATTATAGCATCAAAGACATGACTACATACTGACTGTGGAACAGATCATGAAATATTCATGTGAAATTCCAAGTTAAGCTAAAGAAGAAGAAAGCCAACCAATTTCTATGATACGATCCTGAATATACCCATCATTTTCAAGGACAGTTTCAGGAATCACTTTAAAGACCTGAACCTCATTGATAGAGAACCAAAGGAATTATGGGATAAACATAAATAAATTATTAAGGATTTATTTGTTGACAGATTACCAAAGATGAAGAAATAGAAGAAAGCAAACTCCCTTCCTGTATTCCCTATTTTTCTCTTCCTCTCTCCTTTCCTTCCCTTCCCTTCCCTTCCCTTTCCAGCAGACAGATAAGTGACTGCTGTTAGGTTGGGAAGGACACAAAGGATTGTGAGACTGGCTGGAAACTGTCACAAGGTACTGAAAATGAAGATTATGTAACCACAGCAGTAGCCCAGCAGCACCACAGCAGCCAATAGCATTGAAGCAAAGTTTCCCAACTTTCTCAAATTTCACTCTACTGAAAGTCATGGCTCCCAGATTTTGGATACATTCTGTATCCAAATATCTTGGTTCAAAAATTGCTGCCCAATGCACTCTTTTGCTCAGGTAAGGGTTACGATGAGGGTTTTAGTACTATTGAGGAATAGCTACAGATGACAAACAAATTAGCAATATTTTTTTGCCAGGCTATATTAATCACCCCATAATCTAGTATTTTATGAAGAATAATAGACTGCTTATCTGATAAAAGATAAGAAGTATAAAAATCACCTGGATGTCTAGGAAGAGATAATAAGAATTAAACCTGCTAAACCTGCAGCTAAATTATATCTCCACTCTGAAGAAATATGAGTATGTCATCTGCAAACAGATTAATTACATGATGCTTTGTTTTTATATTAGGATAAATATTTTAGCTGTTCAGAATATTCTGTGTTAACCCTTCTATAATGAGATCAAACAAAACAGAAATAAGGTTCCATATTTGTTAGGTGGATTTGTAAAGAGAAAAATTTCTATCCATTAATGCTATTTGCTGTTCAGGAATATACACAATTAATTATGCAAATGAACTTAATACTTAAATCCCCTTTCCAATAAATTTTTTTTCAAGAAACGTAATTTCATTTCTATCAAATACTTCAAATTATCTAAAGGCTGCAGAATGGAGTGTTAATATATTTGGCATAATTTATTACACTGAATTGAAAATGGAGTCTTCTAAATCTTATTTGGGTTAGGAAGAATCAGAAGTCTTTGCCTTTGATGTAAAAAACCCTGTGTTATTTCGTAAGAAATTCACTGCAAGTAGATGAAGACTTTCTTGCAATGAAATACAAGGATGCTTACATTTTGTTTTAGGCTTGGCATTCTGGTTTATTAGTATTATGAGAACAATTATTAAATGCACAGTATCAAAAATCTAATGTTTCGTCCAACTAGTTAGTAAGGGGCATGACCAATGGAGCCAGATGAGGAATGAACTTGGCCTAGGCAATAAACATTACTGCGTGTTCCTTGATTAATTAATTGGTGCTGACTGATTGATAAAAGCCAGTATCAGTGGTGAAATTCAAATTTTTTTACTACCAGTTCTGTGGGCGTGGCTTGGTGGGCATGGTGTGGCTTGGTGGGCGTGGCAGGGGAAGGATATTGCAAAATCTCCATTCCAACCCCACTCTGGAGCCAACCAGAGGTGGTATTTGCCGGTTCTCCAAACTGCTCAAAATTTCCACTACCGGTTCTCCAGAACCTGTCAGAACCTGTTGAATTTCACCCCTGGCCAGTATGTGTGTTGAGTTTAAGATGTTGGAGTCAAGAGACCCAAGTTCTAGTCCTCCTTCAGCTCATTTAATGCCTGTTGGCCAATCATTGTCTCTGATTTGCTTCTTAGAATAGTGATAGTGGAAAGGGAAAGAAGAAAGAAAGAAACACATGAAAGAAAGAAAGAAAGAAAGAAAGAAAGAAAGAAAGAAAGAAAGAAAGAAAGTAAGTTTATCTCCCTGAAAGAATATTGAAGAAATTGGACTGCATGTGCAAATTATGCTACCTTGTTTCCCCCCCCAATCATCGTTATTTCATTTGATAAAAGAAATTGCTGTTTTTCAAATAAAAAGATTTCAGAAAGATTCACATGGAAGCAGGGCTCTCAAATCTGCCTTTATTCAAAGGTGGTCAAGGACTTTAGGATTTGTGTGTTTGTATGTGAATGTGGAACAGAGTGAGGCAGAGAGAGAGTTTTCCCCTTGTATCATCCACTTTCCTCAGTGTTTCTGGCTTTCAAATAATCGGAAGGGATCGCCTTCTATGGGTTTTTTCACAGAACACATGCCATTTCTCACTGCCTATCAATTTCATCAATTCAAAAAGAACAACAAAAGGAAGAGAAACAACCTAGGGGGGAATGTAAGAATTGATGACACATGTGAGGAAGTATACTAATAAACTGGCTATTCATCAAATTTATCAATCAGAATTTCCTATTGAAACTGAACTGAAACAGTAGGCTGAAATTCCAGAAAAACAGAGAAAATGAGAAGAATAAATACCCATTTCTTTCCCTCAGATCATACAGTTTATTGAAGATAAAGCTTAATATACTTATTATTATAATATAAACTCATGTTTCAAAAAACACAATTTTCATATGATTCTTTAATGGTTCCTATTCCTGAGAGTACATACTCTCATTTCCCATGCCCATTTTAATTTGCTCCATTTTGCAAGCTTTTAGAAGAGTATCGTATATAAAGTTTAGAAGTTGGGCTTTTAAAAATGGTAATATTGATTTTTAAAAATGATAATATTGAATCTTATGGAAAAAAGCTATGAATTAGTAGCAAAGCTAATACATTGCTGCACACAGGTTTTTCCCTTAGGCTGAAAGCAAAGCATATGCATAGTTGTATATACATTTATTTTCAGCTTCCTGAAGGCATTTATAAAGGAATGCATGATAAAATCCCTTCGTGTACCCATAAATTATACACTATTTTTTAACTAGTTATCAAATTAATCAGCAATTGTTTTGCAGTGTCATTAATATTCTTCATAACAGAATGTACTGTCAGAGTCAGAGGAATAGTGCAGCTTCCCAAAGTATACTAAATGACATGGAGTCCCAACGTACCAGATAAATTTTTGGTTACCTAATTAACTTTTGTCTTAATGAATCTCATTCCTTATTCTACAACAAGAACGCTCAAATATTCCCTAATTGCTATTTCAGTGCTACAGAGTTTACTTCTATGCTGCAAATAATCTGTAAACATTTTGCATCAAGATTAGGGGCTAAAATACAGATGGCCCAAAATTACTTTCATGTTGGGTTATTTTTCAGATGGTTACATAGCAACTTAAGGATAGGTTTGAATAATGAGATAAGAGACTCAACTTCAACTTTTACTTTGTTATTCAAGGACTGGTGGTATAATTAAAAATTCCATATTAATTTCTGAAATTATATATGACAAGATGGAAGCAAGGAGGGATATGAATGTATCACAAATCAAACTAGTGATCAAGAACTTCAATATGGTTTAGACAGAAATGTTGGGGTAGGTTAACTTAGTTTGTTGATACTTGGGTTAAAATTGACAAGCTTACAAAGGAAGACAAAGCTTGGTCAGCAGGAATTTGTAGAAACACTAATATACCTTTATGCTTTTAATACCGTGTTTCCCCAAAAATAAGACCCTATCTTGTATTTTTTTGAACCCTGAAATAAGTGCTTGGCCTTATTGCCATGCGCTCAAAAGCCTGATTGGACTTATTATCAGGGATGTCTTATTTTGGGGGAAACAGGGTAGGTCAGTGCAAAACAAATGCAATATTGACTTTTGAGTTTAGCTTCCATTCATTTTTCACAAAAAATGAAATGAGTTATAGTGCATGTGCTATGGTCTGTTAATGGACAAGTAACCCACGCCTTGCCCTTAATTATTCCCAAAACTCTTTAAAGAGTTTGTTAATCTCACATATAGTCTTTACAGCTGGACTTCCAGTGAGGTGAGACATGCTAGCACTTTCATTTTCTTCTCTCTCTGCAGATTGCATGGGTATTTTATCCCAAAAGGCAGCTGGATGTGAAATCAAGATTGACAGAATTCTTTCTGGAAGAAAGAAAATATCTAGAGGTTGCTCACATGAACTTTGGCCACCTGATTTTTGGGAACAGGCAGCAGAAACTGATGTTTTTGTAGCCACTTATTATCAGCTGGGAGTTGTCAATTTCATAATACCCTGGGCTGCAAATGCAGCTTCCATGGACTCAAGGCTAAACCACATATTTTAAATTATTTTGGAGTTAATTTTTTCAACTGCTTCTTTAAGATTGAAAAGCCTTCAGCATTACAAACCTACAAGTTACTGAGTGAGTTTAGTCTATTTGAAAGAAAGGAAGCTATATGTTTCCGCTTTGTAAGATCTTTATTAATTCATTTATTTTTTTTGTAATTTTTGCAATATATCGCAAAGGGGTAACTTTAGACCTAAGAACTGATCTTCTCATGTGGGAAAAATCTGTACTGTTTTCATTTCAATGTAAAATAAGACTTTGAAGATTAATTACTAAAGCACATGATGGTTACTTTAAAGGAAATTTTTGTTCTGTATGTATAAGTCTTAACTGGAAGTAGACATTTTTATTGAAGAAGATCAAACTCAGTGGTGGGATTCAGCCAGTTCGCACCAGTTCGGGAGAACCAGTTGTTAACTTTCTGAGCAGTCTGGTGAACTGGTTGTTGGAAGAAATCATTAGGGCAGAGAACC
>JANHZT010007489.1:57671-76046 GCA_032468215.1 Stegonotus admiraltiensis | reverse complement strand
GGATGCTAAATACTCCCTTTAACAAGAGCATTAGTCTGCTACACCACACAGGCTCTTCCATTATCATGGAAAAGTGAGGGTGCACATTTAGGCAATGTTACTTAAGGATTTTGTGGGAAGAATGGACAATTTTTACCTGAAGTACCATTTCCTATGCTATATTGGCAAATGCCCTGGCCTTCTTAAAGACCTTTTTAGGTAGCAGAAAGAAGAAAGTGTAAAGAAGAACAGGCAAAACTTTCTCTTCCTCCTTCTTTTCTCCTACTAAGAAATTCCTAAATCTAAACTTTATCACACCATATTAAAGTTTATCACATTCAACTTAGATCTATCCTAATGTAACACCTGTTCTGAAAACTTAATGGACTGTATATACCATTCTGATAGCCTCCATATATCCCTTCCTTCAACTGCTGAGCACCAGGGCCCAGATATCTCTTAAAACTTAATGTGCTGTACATTGTCATTCAAGTACAGAGGATCTGTAAATTTAATTTCTGGTAGAGGGTTTGAACCCCCAGTACAACACCTGGCTATTGCCTAACAATCCCCAATAATGATGAAACTGATAATGTGGTGCCTATTGGTAGAAATATAACTCATTATATTTAGGTTGTTTATTTATTTATATTGTGAATAAATTGGGGGCGGCGGCGGGTTGATGCGCACTTTTCTTATTTGATTTTTTAAAAAGAAAAGTAAGTAATGCTTCTTTTCTTGAAAAGAATCTTCATTATAAATATTTTAATTAATTATAGTCTTATCAAAATACATTATATGCCACATCAATAAATACTTTTTATTGAGACAATCAGGCAATCTCTGTCACCAGAAGTAGGAGAAGGCAGGAGAAGAAGCAATGGATGGAAACTAATCAAGGACAGAAACAACATGGAACTAAGGGGAAATTTCCTGACAGTGAGATGTTGAGAACAATTAACCAATGGAACAGCTTGCCTTGAGAAGATGTGGATGCTCCATTACTGGAGGTTTTTAAGAAGAAATTGGACAGTCATTTGCCCAGAATGTATAGAGTCTCCTACTTGTGTATGGGATTGGACTAGAAGACCTCCAAGGTCTCTCCCAATTCCATTATTCTGTTATCTAAATGATATAGACAATGATCCTAGAGGGAGGGAGAGAGGGAGGGAGGAGATATGAACAGTACTCTCTTATTCTCAAATAGTGCTAAATTAGATGAAAAAGAGTTCTCCCACCACTTATCAGAATCCACAGAAAACAACAAACCCTTTATATATGCATGTACATCCAAACGTGAAATGTGAAAAAAATAGTTATCTTGTGTTAAAAATATTTAGTGCTGTAACAAGGAAAAAGCAAACATTGACAAATAAATCGTTGGTCTTTTGACAAGCCTTACATTTATAATGAAGAGAAGGGAGATAATCCCTTTTTCACAACAGAAGTGTATTTTTCTCAAAAAAAATAAAATAACCATGGCTGCTATGACCATGTTATTTTAGCAACTAACTGATATTTGATAGTATGCAGAATGCAATTTCCACAATCATTACATGATCTATAGAAATTAGCTGAACATGTACACACACACACACAGAGAATATTTATGAGACAGTCTAACTCACATAAAGAGAAAAATGGAAAACACACCTATCTCAGGTTTTTCGAAGTATTATGTGTGTAAACTTTGCATCCTAATAGTTGCATTCACTTTGTTCCAAAGAAATACAATCTTAATTCACACTTCTAACCCATAGAATAACCACAAAGAAAAACATATAGTATATTTATTGCAATCTTGTAACCTGGTTAACTGATAAAATCTAGAGGCCTACTGCAAAACTGGGAAATATAAAAAGATAATCAATATAGAGAAGCAAGTTTCTAAGCAAGCAAACATCGTTGTAGTGCTATAGCATCAATGTTTTGGCTACAGTAAGGGCACAGAGAATCTATTTACATTATCCAGTTGTCAAATTGCATGTACTAGATAGATCATTCTGAAGAATAATATTACACAGAGCTTTCCCAAAGAGATTTCCCAGATTAAGAGACTGCACAATTTCAAACTGGATGGGGAAGAGGGAAAGAGTTTCAGGGTAGCCGCACCCTAGAATCCCTCAGGATATATTTAGTAGTTTAGAAGGTTATAACTTCAATCCAGCAAGAATATGTCCCTGAGATGTGAGCAAATAAAGGATTGGATTCAATTGGATCTCACTGCGTCATCTTTGGGTTTGGGCCTGACACAAATATAAATATAAATTCAGTATCCAGTTCTTGACACTTCTGTTCCCGATTTCTCTTTTCTTTTCAATAAATCTGATTAGAGAAGCCTCAGTGAGCATATTGTTGTCAGGTGTAATAACAAAATCCTAAATTCTTCTCCACCTTGCATATTCTCTAAGCTTATCTGCTCAATTCTTGATTCCTTCAACTGAACAGTTTTCTGTTATTCTACAATAATCTGATTGTGTTCCCATGTTTCTTCATGGGAATAAAAAGTAATCATCTCTCATTATGTATCTCTTCTCTGACATTGGGAACACTATAAAAAGGTAAAGGTTCCCCTCACACATATGTGCTAGTTGTTCCTGAGTCTAGGGGGTGGTGCTCATCTCCATTTCAAAGCCGTAGAGACAACGCTGTCCAAAGACATCTCCGTGGTCATGTGGCCGGCATGACTAAATGCCAAAGGCACACGGAACACTGTTACTTTCCCACCAAAGAGGCCCCTATTTTTCTACTTGCATTTTTATGTGCTTTCGAACTGCTAGGTTGGCAGAAGTTGGGACAAGTAACGGGAGCGCACTCCGTTACGTGGCACTAGGAATTTGAACCTCTGAACTGCCGACCTTTCGATCAACAAGCTCAGAGTCTTAGCCACTGAGCCACCGCATCCCCATGTGAACACTATATATTAGGTTCAATGCTTCAATGGGCTCTAATTAGGATTGAAAGACAAGAAGAGATATAGCTAACCCTGAAGGCAAATGGGGCTTTGTGGCAACTGGATATTATGACAACTGGATATTTTAAGGTCTGAAAGGCTTTGGAATGTATAGTTGCATATACAATATGCATCAATATAAAACAGTATTAAATGTGGAGAAGTAGAAGAGTCTATATGTAGTGTGGACACAGAAATTGATACCACTAATTTGTCTCACAAAACTAGCTGAAATAAATTTCAGTTCCACTTTCCCATATGACAAATAAATGGTTCTGACAAAACAAATGTTTTCTCTTTTGCTTCTTGCAATTTATTTTCCCCTTGCTCGTCTCTAGTATACATCATTAAAATGAGCAGAGAGGCAGAATTCAGAACTGTCCAAAACCTAATCGTCCTTATCATTTTAGCAGATCGTTCAGCTGGCATATCATTTTGTTCTGTCCAACTACAGGAAGACATGGATTTTTGCTAGCTTAATTATCTGAAACTTGAGCTGAGATGTAGGTCACTCCTAATACCTGGAGTCAAGAACGTTAAAGAATTGGATGCAGAAGGGAAAGATGTCCCAGCAACATAGAAGAAAACTTATATATCAGCTTGGAAGTAAAATGAGTTGTACTTTATGCTATTTTTTTCCTCTCATTCTGCTTAGCTGAAATCCTAATGCATTCTGATTCATGAAGTTCCAGATTCATTTCTAGTAAGGTGATTTTAATAATTAAATGAAGGACTTACTAAAACAAATTGTTTCTCTTTCTTTACATTAAAAAGTATTATACAGGAGCATATAAGTAATTGTATGTATATTAATTATATTTCTTAGATACCAGAAATAGAAGATATTCTGTTTTGAGGACTTGGAAAATAACTAAAAATACGGTAAGAACATACAAAAATTTAATTATTTTTCCTCTTTTATAAATATAATCATAAAACCACAACAGTTATTGTACTCAAAAGGCTGTAATTTTATAGTTGTCTGGTTCTATATCTGTAGAAGTCTAGGAAGATCACCCTTGAAGAAGGAATTCAATGGCTATTATATAAACATTATCTTAGCCAGAATAGATGGGTAGTGTAAAGGAAAAGTTCAAGATTTTCCTGCTTTGATTCTCTTTAGTATATGAAGAAAGATAAATCTCTGCCCAGTTTTAAGCTTCTGTCATTTTAATCTATAACAATAAAATATTTTTCTGTAGTGTCTCTTCTCTGAATTGGTTTAAGCTAAATGGTTGACAACAATTTCCACCAGCTATTGTGTTACCAAAGAGATGGTTTAGGTTCAGGGTTAAAGATGCAAAGTAAAGGAAGAAAGACCAAATATAACTAGCACTTAGCAGAATAAGAATACTTTAAAGCAGAGTTCTCCAATGTTTCTGGTTTTGTGGACAGACGGGGGGTGGGGGTTGGCAGAAGGGATGCTTCTGCATAAGTGGAAGTCAAGTACGTGTGGAGCTTCATTTGCACAAGCAGCAGGCAAGACCAAATTGTACAAATGGAGCAAACCTGCACACTTTCACCCATCACTCACTGCTTTGGGCAGCCCGATTCTGAACAGCTTACAGCCTGGTAGTGGGCTATGACCTAGGGCTGTGATGGCGAACCTATGGCACACGTGCCACTTGTGGCACACGGAGCCATATCGGTGGGCACGCGAGCTCAGCTCTGGCGCACATGCGTGCACTGGCCAGCTGATTTTCGGGCCTTCTGGGACCACTGGAAGTCGGCAAACAGGCCATTTCTGGCCTCTGGCGGGCCTCTTGGGGGGGGAGCCATTTTTGCCGTCCCCAGTTTCCTAGAAAGGCTCTGGAGCCTGGGGAGGATGAAAAATGGGCCTACTGGGCCCACCATGCCATTGCATGCCAAAAGCGGGGGAAGTGTGGGGAGGGTCATGCACACATGCGTGGGGGCAGGACACATAGAATTATGGGTGTGGGCATGCATGCGCATGACTCCCCTGCGCTTCCCCCACTTTTGGCACGTGATGAGAAAAAGGTTAGCCATCACTGACCTAGGGGTTGGGGAACCCTGATTTAAAGCATAAAATATTATGCCATTGTGTCTTTTAGAACTACTGGGCTTTTTATTAGACCTGTCTACAACACAGAGATCTTTTAAGGAAGATACACTTCTGTAATGGGAAGCAGGAAATCTGATAAATAATTTTGACACTGAAGGAGAATGGGTGGTAAAAGCATCTCAGCAGGGATCTTCCTTAATTTTAGGGGAAAGTAAAAGTAAAGGAGTGAGAAATACTTCTAGGTTTGCAAGATTCTGTTAATGTCACTTTAGAATAAAGTTAGACCTAGTATTCCAGGTTGTGCTTCTTGTCTAGACTACCTCACAAGGATAACATCAATCTAGCAAATCTTCCCACACTTTCCTTCACTTTTACTCTCCCAAAATCTAGGAAGGTTCCTTCTGAAATACCTTCACCACTATTCTTCCTTCAAATTCAACTTTTATTTATTGGACCTTTCTCTAACTTGTTCCTCCTCTCTCCCAAGATAACACATTTATGTTGTTCAAAGGAAGGAAAAACAACAAGAAAAATACCACACACACACACACCCAATTCTATTAAAGATCAAGACATGGCACTTTGAACAAATTATGAGAAAGATAAATGGTATATAGGCTACAAAAAATCGTTAAACTTGGATATTCTATCAACAATATGGTTGTTAATATAATGTATTCTTATCCATATATTTAAATGGATTGGGCCTGGGACAGACAACATGCTATACAAATAGGTAAAGGAGAAGTTTTATACTAAAAAAGATTTTGGTGGACCAAAAGCCAAAGAGGCTTTGTGGATTTTTCATTATATACTGAAAAATAAGGCAGGAAATTACAGGCTTGCAGGCGCCATGCAGAAAGTGAGGGAATATTTTAAAAAGTTTCTCTACCTAATTCTCACAGTGCTGTCTAATGTCTATCTATATTTACCCATGTTTTATGGCTGTAATATTATTGCTTATCCTTCTTATCTTCTTTACTCCCTCCCCTTATTGGTATTATGATGATGATGATCATTATTCTGTTGTTTTTCATATATACTGAGAGCTTCTGCACCAGAGACAAATTCATTGTGTGTCTAATCACACTTGGCCAAATAAAGTATTCAATTAATTCCATTCCATTCCTGTAACTGTGACCTTATATTAGTCAAAAGAGACTATTCAACCAAGTGAGCATACTTAATTGATTCTAAGAAGGCATCAAGGATTTGGAGGTTTTTTTCTCCCTAGAGTCACCCCCACCCCACTGAATGCACTTGTGACAAACAGTACAAAGCTGTTATCTGTTAACAACTGATAAACGAACTAAGTGGGCCTTAAATGTTCAAGGAAAATGATGAGCAAGAACAAAAATGGCCTGTCTACTGACAACCAAGCAGCTGGCACAGATACTTTTCTACATCTAACCTATTTGTAGTGAAGAACACTGTGGCACTGGCTCGCGTAGCTAGGATGCTGGGTTGAAAAGTAGCAAGTTTCTGTTCAAGATCTGAGTTCTGCCCGGGGGCGGGGTGACCTCCCATCCTTCACTCCAGCTCCTGCTGAGGACATGAAAGGAGCCCCCAACCGGGCGTCCTCCAGCCAATAGTGATGTCACCGGCTAACCTTTTAATCGGGAAGTACCTCAGCGCTTCTGACATGAGTGCAATCTGTACTCAGCATGTACTAAAAGCCAAAAGTTTAGTCAAAGAAGTAATAACTGGTTTATTCAGTCCAATTGTGTTGATCGTATTTAAAATCCTGTGTATGTATCTCTTTCCTTTTCTCCTATTGTCCCCTTTTCCCAATAAACACTTCACTGGTTTTAGGTGGAAATTTTTCATTACAACTCTCCTGACATACAAGACTATGTGATTACAAAGCCATTTCATATGTTTCAGAAAACATATTAACAGGTTTCCTAGAGCAGGGTTAAAGGGGGGAAAAAAAGATGGGTAGAAAGACTAAGAATTCCTCCTGGACAGGCTAAGACATGTTGGGAGATTTAGACTTACAGCCTATTGTAAATTTTTTTCCTAGAGAACCCTTGGATGAAGAGGGCTGCCAGGGAGGTTTAAAATTACCTTTCCTCTTTGATTTGTAACAACAGCATAAGTGACAGTACTCCCTTTTGTCTCCTTGCTAGCAGCAGGCAAATCAAGGACAAGATTGTCACATGGATATAAAAAGAAGAATAACAGCAGAAGATACTACCAGGTCTAGGGAAATGCTGAACTTTGGAGAATCAGATGGCCTCCCTCCCTCCCACTGATCCCTTACACATTCCTGCTAACCACTGTATAGAGAGGAAACACTTGAGTACATGATCATTTCAGGCAGTTCCTCCTTGAAACAGTAAACTGGGAAGGGATGTCTCAACATGCATTTTTACCTAATCCACAAAATTTTTGTTGACATAATAAAATGCCTCTCCTATGTGAAACTTCCAGATAATTTTTGCTTAGCTAATTTAGAAACCATGAAAACGTAATTATTCCCCTTTGAATGCTTAAGTAATGCTGTGAGGCTGGGTTTTCTGCTGACAGAACCCTGGGGATTTTTAAAAAAACACACAGTAAATCAAATACTTGGGTGGAAAATTTGTAATGTAGCTTCTTAAGGATGTGCTAGTTAAGAAACACACCTCTCAGGAGATTTGAAAATGGAGTTAAATGGCCATCTACTTGATTTTTAAAGCAGTCTGACTCTTAAGAAGGTTGTTTGGCAAATGTTATCTAGTAAATTTATCTAATGATAATCAGATGAGGCAGTTTTTCCCATTTGCCATTATTTTTTCAACAAGGATTTAAACCTGCCAAATGATTACTCAAATGCATTATTTTATTTCATCAACCCAGCTTACTGAATTGTCCAGCCATAGTTACTGATGTGGGCTAGTACTCCAGCAAATAATAAACTTCAGCAAAATCAAGCAAAACAATGTAGACCAGGTAATAAAGAACTGATTCAGATTATAACTACTCCTCTCTCTCTTTCTTAACAACCATGAGGAAGGAAATGGACCATTCTAAAATACCCTGATTACAGGAGTGTCAAACTGGCAGCCCATGGGCCAAATGTATCATGTACAGACCATGCCTACCCCAGTTCCGTGAATGGGAACAACATTGTGAAACGTCATGTGACAGCAACATAACGCCACAAGTAACGCCACAACTGTGCCCTAATATGATAAAAATCACGGCTTTGCATTGCATGGTTGTGATGGATATAGTGATGGGTTAGGTTGGATCAAAAGACACCTCACAAGACCCTCACCTGATGTGACTCTCCCATTATAAGACCTACTGACCACACAAAGCCCTTATAAGCCGAAGAACACTAACACTGACAATCTAAATTCCACTGAAGATGTTGCCTAGTCTGGTAATGAAATGTTTGGAAATCAACCCACAAGCTCGGAGAACAAACATCCATTCTCATTGTGATATATTTCCACTAAAAGCAGGTATTGGCCAAGCCAGTTTTTCTCAACCTTAACAACTTTAAGCTATGTAGACTTCAACTCCCAGAAAGCTGGCTGGAGAATTCTGGGAATTGAAATGCACAAAACCTAAAGTTGCTAAGTTTGAGAAATCCTGGCCCAAATTATATAAGGTAACTCAGATCAGTATTCATCTCTGGGGTGCAGCAGGATGGTTTGCACCCAGTTTGTTCCAAATCTTGATTTGAATAAAGTCCTATCATCTTCCAAAACAGCTACAAAGAACATGTGCCATAGCCATATCATATAATATATATCACCACAGTGGAGAAGGGAAAGGAGTATTCAGATTTACTCCAATGCTACTTCAGAGAATTGCATTTCAAGCATTTGTACCCAAATAAATAGCTTTTATTAGGGTTCAAACTGTGTGCTCTTGTCATTTTAACTCTGCAATGCATTTCTTCATCTATTTTGTACCAGTAATTGTTCACTATTTCAATGAACATCAACATATTTTATCTATTTATCACTTTTTAGCTTCCTGAAAGAAAATTAAAGCTGTTATTGTTTCTCCGTGCTAATTGATAGCAAAAGAAAGCTATCTTAAAAAAGTTCTTCCATCTTAGACAATGAATTGGAGTAAAATATTTCTGGAATAAATCAGGTTGTTTAAGGGCCCAAACCAAAGATAGAGAAGGTAGAATACAGTAGATATTTTCTGCATATTCTCAACTGTAAGCCAGATTTTCAAAATTAAGTCATCATCATAATAATAGTTCACAATTTGACTTAACTAATGCAGAACTAATAAAGTTACATTCTCTAGTATTCTAATCAAAGATCACTAAGAGACTTGGTGGATACAAGGATAACTACAGAGTTACCTGTTTATTATAGGGTAATGATTCCAGAAAATTGTGATCTTAGAGTTCTTGAATAACTTTAGTCCTTCAGAAAACTAAGACCACCTTGGCATAGTGGTTGACAGGATAAATTTAGTACTAGTGGTTCTCAGGTTCAATATTATCTTCATCCATGGAAGAATATAAGTCTTTTAATTTCAACTAACTGGAATATAGTTCTGGGAAAAAACAGAAGATAAAGTTCTATGCGTGCCATTTTCAGTTTCTGGGAGGAAAGGCAACATGTAAATCTATTTAGCCAAATTATCTTACCCTTTCCCAGGTTAGTGAATTCACAAACCTAAGACCGAAGACAATGAAGTTTTCTCTAAGCTTGGATTTATTTATGGACCAGTGATGGGATTCAAATTTTTTTACTACTGGTTCTGTGGGCATGGCTTGGTGGGCGTGGTGTGGCTTGGTGGGAGTGGCAGGAGAAGGATACTGTAAAATCTCCATTCCCTCCCCACTCCAGGGGAAGGTTACTGCAAAATCCCCATTTCCTCCCGATCAGTTGGGACTCAGGAGGCAAAGAATAGATGGGGACAGGGCCAGTCAGAGGCGATGGTATTTACAGGTTCTCTGAACTACTCAAAATTTCCGCTACCAGTTCTCCAGAACTGGTCAGAACCTGCTGAATACCACCTTTGTTATGGACTACATAGCATCAGAGTAAACCTTTTCCTCACATTCTTTGGATTTCGTCAGCTGATTCCTGAGCTAGAAAAGATCTTATTTCTTTCTAATTTATTTTGAAATGCACCTAGGGTGAGAGTTAGAAGATATAAAAATTTATAAAGCAAAGAGTAAAATGGTAGAGAGATGAAATTTACAAAAAAAAAAAAGAAGAAGTAGCTAATAGAAAACACATTGGCAGAATGGCAACTCTTTCATCTCCTTTTGAGTTTCAGTTACAAGACTTCCCCATTCATCTTCATGAGAGAAGATGTGTTTTTACTCTGGATTTGTTGTGCACGTTTGTTGTTGCTCTGCATTCCAGCTTCAACAAAGGAGCTGACTGCCTGAAAATCTAAGCTTTCACTTTTATTGAATGAGAGGGAAGCTTGAAAATGTGACCCAAGGGCATTCTTAACCAAGACAAACAAAGCAAATAAAATTCTCCTCAAAAAGCCTGAACTAGAAGTACATCTCAAAACCCTAACGCAAAAACAAATCTGCCGGGGGAATTTTCAGATTTCAAATTACGAGGTGTGTGCGTATGAAATGAAACCATGTTAGAAACTGCTTCATTCTAATCAAGAGTTTCCAAAAATCTAAATTTAGATAATGGGGCAATATTAAATTCACATGGGGCTTTGCAAGTGCCTGGGTTTGTCAGGCGGGATAATAATTTTAAAAGCTTGAGAAAAACAATATTAAAATGTGAACTTGGGGGGGGGAGTCCACATTCCCAAAGGTGGTAATTATATTTTGCTTGGGCAAAACCAAGTGGTCCTCCCGATCCTCATTTCTAGTCTTCTGAGTGTTCCATGTATCAAGAGTTCTGTGTTACAGTAGCCTGAAGAAAATTGCTCTTAGAATTCAGAAAAAAGGGGTGGGGGTTCAGATAGACACAGAGAATTATAATGCTGCACGATCCTTCCCATATATCAAAGCTATACAGGGCTTTAGGAATAAGCATTGTAAGTCAATATGAATCCATCTATACCAGGGGTGTCAAACTCAATGCTCAGGGACCAGATCCGGCCCACGGGGTACTTAGATCTGGCCCGTGGGGCCACCATGGAAACAGCAAAGGACCAGCCTGCTGTGCTTTTGCCTGCAAAAACTGATCTTGGAGGGCCACAGGAGAGTTGCAGGACAGTGTTGCAGCTGGATGTGAAAGAGCCAAGTTTGCCTACCACTGGTTTAGTGAGACAACAGAAAAAATATTGTAACTGATAAAATAAAACTTCACAGTTAAATTTTTTACGGGAAGGGAAAGAGCATTCTGGAGAAGAGATCAGTGTTGAGGAATAATCTCACCAGTTTGGAAATGAGTGTTTTGTGATAGTAATTTTTTGGATAGGAAAGACCCCCTTTTAATTTTTTATTATGCCTTTATTATTTTTATAAATAACTCAAGGGGCATGCACATACTCCTTCCTCCTCATATTTTCCCCACAACAAACCTGTGAAGTGGGTTGATCTGAGAAAAAGTGAAGTCACCCAGCTGGCTTTTATACCTAAGCTACTGGTTTTTAGCCTGGTGCCTTAATCACTAAACCAAGCTGGCACACACTAGTAGTCATTTTGTAAAAATTCTCTTGACATTCTGTCGAAATGCCATCAGTCCAAAATCTTGCATTCATTTTAAGTGACTCATCGAGGAATCTAAGCAGATATTTTTCTCACTTTTCAACATATGGAGTATCTTATAAAAATGGGTGTAATGATTCTAGTTCCATTCCATTCAAAACATGAAAGATATACCCCATGTTGAAAAGTCTAATTTTGTTCATTCAGTTTATCAGTGACTGCAATTGAAAATGTCAAGACATCTTAAAAGAAAATGGAAGACATTTCCTCACTAGAGCTTCAGAGTATTTTGCACCGTGCCAGTTAAAATTTAACTACAGTTATCTAAGTTTATCTTTATAAAGGATGAGAAAGAACACATGAAAGATCCTTGCAGAACAACTATTGAGGCATTTGATGGCAATCCTCAGTAAATAAGAAACACGGATACTGTCAGTGGTGCTTAACTTTGGAAAAACAAACCCAATCTATTGGCCCTTATACAGTAGGGCATGTCTATTACCAACTTCTTTTCAGAAATGCTTCTTGACCATTAAAAAAAAGCATAAGAGGAAGTCTTAAAAAGAAACATATGCAAAATAGCTATTCAGAAGCAATTAATAGTTTCTTTCCTTTCCTAGCCCAAGTCATTTACTGAAAAGGTCAAGCTGTACCTTCATTTTATTTAATTTCAACTTGTAAGATATTAAATAACCTAAAAATTACACAGCTAAAAGAAAGAAACCCAAATTTACGTGGTCATCTCAAATTCTAAACTCTAGTCAAATCCAGACCCAAGTAATGAATTGTGCTTTCAGTTACACTCTCTTCTCCCACACCCCCACAACTTTCAAATGAAACAACTTGTTCAACACTTGTTGATGGCAAAGAACTCCAAGTCACAACAGGATCCCCATCAAGGAAGCTGAATCTAGGGATTGGAAACAAGCATGCATGTTTGAGCAACTTAATCAGTATCAAACTGTAAGATATGCTCACCACAATCCCATGAATGTTGTAACTTCCTATTCAGAAACACAACTTCCTTCTGCTTTGTATCAAAATTAATTCAAGTATATTTGATGATTTCCAACCAATATCCAAAGCATGTAGGTATTTTGCATTTTACTGTGAAGATTCTGTGGATTTCTGACAAACAATGAAGTTGGTAGCTGTAATACAGTCAAACATGTTTAATTCTAATGCCTTGTTATATCTACCACCACAGATGTCTAATATGGAAAGTCAATAGTTCTAGTTTCAAATTAAAACAAGGAAACAAAAGACATCCTTGACAGGTTCCATGAGTCATCTTTATAGGTTAACGAAAAAGTTAAATCTATAATAACCGTAGTAAGAAGGATTACAATGCCACAAATTAATCCTATTTAAAATGAGTAGAATGGATAACATTCATATTTTATTATTTATAATAAACTGTCAAAATTTTCCTCTACATACTGTAATACCAAAATACTGTTTTATGCATCCAACACTTTTACTGAATGCATATTCAAAAGATTAACGGATAACTTAATAATATGAAAATGGAGGGAGTTTAAAAAGAAAATCAGATTGTACAGCATTCATAATCAAGGATACCATCATGTGTAAATTGCATGCCAGGTTAGTCAATACTTTCTCATAGTTTATACTGTGTAATAACTTATAACAGTAGCAAATATTGCCAGCCTTCAAAATCACATCTACGCAAACCTTCCTAAAGGAGGTATAAAGAATTTATTTTTAAAAAAGGCAATACAAAATTTTGTGTAGGATAATTAGTCTTTCTCTTGCATCATTGAATAGATGTAGTTCTCAACTTCCAACTGATTACTTGGCAAATGGTTAAAGTTACAACAGACATCCCCAGAGCTACTTATGAAGTTCTAACACATGGTCATGTTTGCATTTTCAGCCCTCAGTAATCAGCCCACATTTATGGATGTTTGTAGCATCCTGCATTCACCTGACCAAGATTTACAACATTTTTTTTGCTGGAATTCCAGTTTCCAGCAAAAAACACCCATTGCAAACAATGGATTAACTTAACGACTACATTGTTCACTTAATGACTAATGCATCCCAACCAACTTACAACAGCTGTATTTATAGGGGGGTAAAACCCCTTCACTCTTATTGAATCTATTTTATAATTTTAAAAAAAATCAAACACTTTTGTCTTTTTCTTTGATTTCTTCATTCTGTATTAGTTTGTGTTCATTTTTATGCTCTCTTTAAAACTTAATAAAATTTATATAAAAGCAGTCATTATGCTGACAAAAATAAATGATGAAGGGCAAGGCAAACAAAAATGAAAAAAAACCCCTCCATATCATCATCTTGTCCATGCTGTAAAAATGCAAAGCTTTTGTTATGCAGTAAATTTATTCAGTGTCAGAATACCCAGGAAACTCTAGCACAATTCATCTTAAAGTTGAAAGCTATGTAGAACAATCCTTTACAAGCAACCATTATTTTTATTTTTCCTTTCCTGTTTACCTTTTATTTACTGCCTTACAAATTACTATTGAATATATTGATTTCTTAAAACCAATGCACAGTACTAAAAGTGGGGGAGGGAGAGCTGTTTAAATTTTAGCCCTCTCTGTGTCTATGTATAACTTTGTGTGTTTCTGTATATACATAATACATTGAACTGTACTGTATCACAGTATATTACCATATTAATTATTAACTATTGATATTAATATATTTAGTTACTAGGTTTTAAAGAATAAGCTACATATACTTAGTAAACGTACTCAAGGAAATCAATTAATTAATTATAATTTCTTTGATTGTTGTGAGCTGCCCAGAGTTACTGAGAAGCAATTGTGAAGCTTGTGCTCTGAAGAGGGTGAAAGCTATGCCAGAAGTTCAGCTGTACTGTTCAGATCTCATCAAAGGGGTCCGGCAAAGAGTGTCTCTCCAATAAACAATATGGTGAGACATATTTTACTGAAACCCATACCAGCTCAGCCATCACCTGGGTCAACAAGGACCATACTATATGTTGGAATTCCTGGACATCTGGTGGCAAATGGTCTATATAGTATTATTGGCTGAGCAACTAGGGTCAACAGCTGAAGGTCTAGTGGAAGAAGAAGTGTTTATCTGTTGCAAATATACATAGAATGAAAACAAAAAGGATTTGTTATTAAAAATCAACTGCCCAACAAGAAGAGAATATTTGAAATGAATTACATTAGTTTTGGAAAGAACAACATCTAAAATCAGAAATAACAGAATAGTGACTATCAGATCAATGTCAATCAATCAATCAATCAATTATTGATGTGTCTTATATGCCACCCTTCTCCAGAAGGACTCAGAGCGGCTCACAAAAGTTAAAATTGACACAAAAAACAATGTTAAAATTTAAAATCCCATTAAAATCAACTAAAATTATCCCAATGTAAGCCTCCATAATGTGTCAGCACATTTGATGGAAGAGCCATGTCTTCAGTTTGTGGCAGAAGGTGAGAAGGTTGGGAGCTGTCCTAAGCTTGGTGGGTAAACCATTCCAGAGAGTCAGTGCTCCCACAGAGAATGCTCTCCCCCTGGGGGCCGCCAGCCGACATTGTCTGGCCGACAATGCATAATGCAAAAATAAAAGTATTCCCAGAAGCAGACTTGGAAGAATGGCAAAGTTCTACCCAAGGCGAAGAAATTGAAGCCTTGCCCGAATAAGTCAGACTATTGGGCCATGATGGCAAATCTATGGCACGCGTGCTGGACGTGGCATGGAGAGCCATCTTTTTGGGTATGCCAGCCAACGCCCATTGCTCTTCTGGGTTCTGGCGCACGCACGGGAGCATCGCAAACCAGAAGAGCAGCTCCCCTGCATGCATGTACATGCCAGGAAGCTGAGCTTCCATTGTCTGCCATGCACACGCATGCTCGGCAGCTGGTCTGTGCGTATGCATGCATGCCAGAAACCAGAAAACCAGGTGGCTAGCGTACATGCACACACCGGAAACCAGAAACTTAGCTTCCTGGCGCATGAATGCTCTTCCGGTTTCCAGCACTCCCGTGCACCAGGAAGCTGCTCTTTGGGTTTCTGGTGCTTCCCCATGCATGCTCCCGTTTTGGCACTCGGGGCCAAAAAGCTTCACCAACACTGCTAAAGGGGCAATTCAGGGGGAGGTCGGAGTAGAGGAAATCAGCATACATACTGAATTGTTTTCATTCTCAAACCAGGCACCATCTCCTTTGCCTTCTTCTCTGAAAGAACAAAGCTTTCTAACTGAAGAAAAATAATTGAAACAAAAAGTAACTGAGCATCTAGAACACTGGTTCTCAACCTGTGGGTCGGGACCCCTTTGGGGGTCGAACGACCCTTTCACAGGGGTCACCTAAGACCATCTGAAAACACATATTTTCAGTGGTTTTAGGAATAATTTTATGGTTGGGGGTCACCACAACATGAGGAACTGTATTAAAGGGTTGCGGCATTAGGAAGGTTGAGACCCACTAATCTAGAACAACAAAACTGAGCATCTAGAACAATAGAAAGTTCCTTCCCTTATTCTAAAGAAACAGCCAGCACAAGTATTAAAAGATGCCAATATCTAAATATCAATAAGAAGCACCAGCTCACAAACCAACTACTGTACAACATGGCTGCTATTATAACTGAATACCTGAGATGCAAAATAGCAATAGCAATAGCACTTAGTCTTATATACCACTTCACAGTGCTTTACAGCTTTCTCTAAGCAGAGTTAGCATATTGCCCCCAACAATCTGGGTCCTCTTTTTATCAACCTTGGAAGGATGGAAGGCTGAGTCAACCTTGAGCTGGTGAGAATCGAATTGCCAAATTGCAGGCAGCCAGCAGTCAGTAGAAGTAGCCTGCAGTACTGCATTCTAACCACTGCGCCAGCATGGTTCAACCAAAGAACAAACCAAACCAAACCAAAAAATCAACAAAGAACAAGTCAAACAGTGCGCCCCCAAAATGGAAGGTAAGGTTGGAAATTAAGATCAGCAAGCTATGATCAGATGCAAGTAAGCCAGAATTGAAGAAAGAAAAGAAGTTGAAAAAGGCCAAAGAATACCTGATTAAGAAATACGACTTAGAAACAAGGAAAATCGAAGAAGCACTGGAAATAATAAGCAGCAAATAACAGCTATAGCCAAGAAGATCAGCTGATATGAAGCTCAAATTGCACACTATAGGCAGAAATTCACCTAAGTGAATCTAGTCAATCTGAACTAGCTAAGAAGGAAAGAAAATAATTTTTTTTTCCCCTTTTGGAGGAGAAAGGTCAACCGGGCAAGCAAGAAAGATGAGCTGAGGAGAAGTTATTGATGAAAGATGGAAGCAATAACATGCCAAGTCTGTATTAAGAGACATGAGTTTTCTTTGTTTTTCTCTTTAAACTGTCTACTCAAATCATGTTGAACTATACTACAGCTGTTGTAGTTACAACAGCTGATGTGAAAATGTTACTATACACAAAAATAAAGATATTAATGTAAGGGAATATGGGAATGACCTTGGGATACAGGAGGAAGAGCCAGGTTAGACAACAATCATGCAAAAGGTAACCCACAGAAACACAAAGGGTGTGGGATCCATTTTAGAGAAGACCTTCCCTGGTTTGCTGAAAAGTCAAAGTAAAGAAGGGGAGAAATGCTTTCAGATTTGCAAGATTCTGTTTCTGTAATTTGTATCAACACCATCTTCTGTTAGAAAAAGAAAAGAAGATGGTGTTCGTATTCATGGTTTATGCTTCTTGTCCGGACTACAAGGACTGATAGTTCATGTTTAAAGCTTTTTGGAAAACTTCCTGTGACTCACTTTCTTGTTCACTTGTTGTAATCCAATATACTGTAGCTTTTTTAACACATTCCAGATATAGTCAGATATTTCCCCATCCTCTAACCCATGACTTATGGCTTTATATTAAGGTCTTTATTAAACATAAGATGATAATGGAAGTAGAACCCTCAAAGATATTGGCCTGTGATTAAGACTAATAGGACTAATAAGTGTGCTATCATACAAATATTGTAGCCAGGGGCGTAGAGAATGTTTTATATCCCTGTAAGCATTTACCAATCAACAAACATCTTTAAACTCAGTGCTCTTATCTACATATCCTTCCTACAAGGAATTTCAAGGAAGTCCATACATGTCTCAAACATTGCTTAATATTATGAGAAATATACCGAGCGCTAATGCTGGGCAATAATTCTAGAATAAAATAAGACAATTCACTCTTAAAATCATTCAAGCAGACAGTGAAAATGATTATATGATGCATACAGGAAGAACAGCCATCTTGATTTAATACGGACTTATAGTGATACTTGTTCTCAATAGAATTAGCTGCAATCAAAACACAATTCAACAAATGAACCAAAACCATATGCCTCAGAAGAAAAATGAAGTAATCAGTTAATGCCATGGCAAAAAGTTCCATTTGGTTACAAAGTATACTGTCATTCCTGATGTAGGGATATCATTAATTCAAATAAAATTGCCTTTAATCTAGCTAGTAACAAAGATAAATATGTAGCAGGTAAATGGGGCAGATCAAACTGTTTACTTTAAAAGGAAATGACAAGAAAAATCTAGTGCAGCTTTCCATAATTATGTAATCATGTATAATCCTTTTTGTCCTGATAATAATTAGCAACATATACTAACCTTCAAGGAATAACAAAGAATTACAAAGAATAACAACATTTTTTAAAAGTATAGGTCCGTGATGGCGAACCTATGGCATGGGTGCCACAGGTGGCATGCGGAGCCATATCAGTGGGCACGCGAGCTCAGCTCTGGCACACATGCGTGCACTGGCCAGCTGATTTTCGGGCCTTCTGGGCCCACTGGAA
>JANHZT010007489.1:42049-56242 GCA_032468215.1 Stegonotus admiraltiensis | reverse complement strand
AATTCTGGCAGTTGAAGTCCACAAGGTGTAAAAGAGCCAAGTTTGCCTACCCCTGGACTAAGGGAACTAGATGAACCAACATGTGTTCTATATGAAGCTCTCACCAGAGACTGCTTCAGTTCCTGACTCAAAACAATACATAAAAAATTGTTTTCATTCAAGAAAATCTGGTATTATGGCTTCCTCGAGGCTCTTTGAGCTTGTTTTTTTGCTTGCAAATAATGTCACCTAATCAGGTAATGAAACATCTGCAAGCCAACAACCAAGTTCAGCCAACACCAAGGATTCCTCAATTCAACTCTGAGCTACGTATCCGTTCTCTTCTTTTGGAAACATGCATGGGTGTCAGATGCTTCTGCAACTGGTAGATTAGCACTGATGATGGTATCTAGTCAGGTAATGAAAGGTCTATAAGCAAACCACCAAATTAGAGTGTACCAAGACATCACAGTTCAACCCTGAACTGCAGATATGCTCTTCTATTGAAATCTGATATTGTTTCTAATCTTTCAAGGTTTTTTGTTAACGACTCCTTAAGATGATCATATGATTTATTTAATGACACAGGTCCTTAACAAGCTCTTTTACTGGCTTTCTCATCATTATGGCAAATGTATTGGTTAAAATGGTTAAAAAATCGGCAGTTATCTCAGGTTCTTCTCCATTTACACCTATCTAGATTATTTTGAAATCTCCTCCAAATCTGTCTTGTAGCGTGTGGTGTTCGTATAATTTTTTCTAAGTAAGAAAAAATTCCCCAAGTTAAGGAGAATTTTCACACTGGTACAGATTCACAACAAACCACCTTTCATTTTTATTACAGAAAAATAAGAACACTACTACTGCATCCCATACCTTTTACAGTTTGTCCAATTAAAGAAAATTCATACATAAGATTTTGACTTTGCAGGTAAGAATATGGAGCTTTATCAGCCTGGAGAAATGTACTCTTCCAAGTTGAATCAAAAGCAATAATCCTTCCCATAACTGCTTTTGGTTCCACCCAAACTGTTACTCCTCCCCCCCCACCACCAAAAGAAGCTACATTACAAAGGAAAATATTAAACAGTGCCAGATGGATTTCATACACGAATAAACAAACTGACAATGCAATTTCCATAACTTGCACGATTTAATTAAGAAAGTCACCAGCATTTGTCAGTGTGAAAGAATCAATTAATTACTGAACATAAAGCAGAACTTTATATACAGTTTTATTGATGGCTTGTTGCACATAGAAAGCTATTCCAATGGCTACAATTAACAGCCATTCTCTGCTACAAGCCAAGAGAAAACATTTAGATAGAAAAAAAATGAGCAAATGGCATGCACAGTGTTTTGACTGCAATTAGTAGATTTAAACTAAAGTTATAAATGTTTTGTGAGTAAATCTGTGAATATATGACTTATATTATGCAAAAATAACAAAATGCAAACTATTGCTTTTATACTATTGTATCCTATTCATAAGTTTTCTTTGCCTAGTATGCCAGAACAAGCCTATTTATAAATTTGTAGAACATCTTTTAATTTTTCTGCCCTTGATGACTAGCAGCTGAATTGTGTGAGGGAGTTTTGAAATGATGCAAAGATGAGCTCTAAAATTTCTGGCTGTAACTTGTCTTCAATTTGTGAATGGCAATAAACATTAGACATGGCACATGAATATACATGTGTAAACAAATTCACTGTCTAAGAGGGAAAACTGACTAAAATTAAATGTGGCTGGAAAAGTTTCTGAACAATTCCTGAGAAAGCTGTAAATGTTGCTTCTACCATATTTTCGAACACATAGGCCCTCCACTAATTTTTGTCAAATTTTAATGAAAGAGAAAATTCTCTGATCTATGGCAACCTAGTCAAGTAATTTTGTCCCGGACGTTTCTCCCACCAGATCTCAGAACTAGAACAGTGTAGAAACACATGGCCCTCCAGATGTTGTTGGACTACAATTTATATCATCCCTCGTAACCAGTGAGAACTTGAAGGGCCCTAGTTTTATTCAATTGTAATTTCGGCGGGGGGGGGGGGGAAACCATGAATATATGGCTAAGAATCATGCTTCTACAGATGTATTACTTCAACAGCATGGATATGGTACAATATTTGATGATTGGTTGGCTCCAAATTCATCACTACCACATAGATGGATAGCTATGAATGGTAGAACAGAATCTCCAAGTTTCAGATTTATCTGCATGTTAGAAAGTTTATGAAAGTGAAATTAACATCCCATCTTCCTGTAACCAGTTGGCATTCTTTGATATGTTTGCTCATTTGTCAACCAATACCACATGCGCAGAACAATGTATCTATGTACGTCTTATACATGCTGTTCATGCTTTCATTGAAGCAACCTACTGTTATATTTTCCCGATTATTTCACTGCCTTTGAATGCTACTAATGTGCCTTTGTATGATGCTGTTTGTTTCGAAGGGACAACAGGATACAATTACACTCAGGCTTACTGAAAATAAATAAATGACCCGAGAAACAACTTGCGGGTCTCTTTAGAAAATTATTTAGAGAAACAAACATATTTGGAGTGGTGTTTCTTTTTTTTTTCTTTGCTATTCATGGATCTGCCTTTTTTCATGTTGCATATATAGAGACAGCGAAGATAGAGAAACAAGTTAGAGTTTGGAGCTTATTATTATTTGAAACAATGTTCTCACTGGTTTCTTGTTTTCTTGTTTAATGTAAACTATACAATTTCCATTGTAAGATATATGTCTTTCCTTCCTTGAAGACTTGGCTGAGGTTCGTTCTCTCTCTCTCCCTCTCCCTCTCTCTCTCTCTCTCTCTCTCTCTCTCTCTCTCCCTCTCCCTCGCCCACTCTCTCTCTCTCTCTCTCTCTCTCTCTCTCTCTCCCCCCCGTCCCTCCCTCCCTCCCCCTCCCTCTCCAAACACACACACACAAACACACACACACTTTTGATGCGGGGATTATATGCCCTGCATGACCAATTCATCAACTGCTGTAGGAAAAAAGCAATAGCAGATTAAGGACAATGCCTGAGGCTAACGTGAAAATTAATATTGATTTGGAACAGATCTCAGCAGCTTCAGGAATTTAATAGGAACTTAATAGCATAAAAGAGGAATTCAAGTGATGAAAGCTGCCTCTTAGATTCAAAATTCAGGATGCTTACTGTAACTTCCTTTTCCCTATAAACAACAAATTGCAGGCCCATTTTTTTTGCACACTTTTTTGTAAGACTTAGTATATTTCCATTTTTTGTATACTTTTATAATGCAATCATTGTTACTCCAATGCCTCAATAGCACTTACGTTCTGCTTATTAAGGTGTTTTCCACCGAGCTGAATACAAAGACACACATGTATTGCAATATGGCAGGAATTAGAGTGTTAGTTAAAACAAGTGAGTTTCACCTACTTCTAGTGCTCTCTGATGAAGGATAAACAGATACATAAAAATCACACATATATATATATATATATATATATATATTTTTAATAAATTCCATGTCATTCATTTTCCCTCTGTGGGATTATTTCTTATCACCTTCCCTGATTCCTCCTTTTTTCAGGTAAAGTTATTCCAATAAAGAGACATTTCAGTGTATATCATGATCAGTTAAGCTTTTTAAGACTTTGCTAGAGAATTTGTTAAAGACTTTATGAAACCTTCAAGTACGTAATATCAGTTTGTTCTTTGAAAATACAACACAGAATTTGTTGAAAATTGAAAGTATTTTTATTATCATACAAACTTTTCTGGATCCTAATCTATTTAATATTAATAGATTAGGAAGCCCCAATGTTTATCTAATAACCATTTTGATATTTATTTTCCATAGCAGGATAACTTATTTTTTTTGCACTGAACCTATTTAGACTTGTAACTATAAGAAATAAGAACTATAAGAAATATGCAGTAAAACAAAATGTTTGGTAATACTTGTTCTGGATACATCTAAAGTTACAACAGTGCTGGGAAAGGAGATTTACAACTGTTCCTCAAAGTTGCAGCCATTGCAATATCCCTGTGTTTATATGATGGCATTGCAGGCATTGGCAAGTAGTGTGCATTTACTGTGATTAGCTTCCAGTTGTGAATTTTGCAAAACAGTTGACATCACGCTTAATGACCATATGTGATTCGCTTCATGGCTGCAGCCAGATCCCAGGAGAAGCATCTTTTGTGTTTCCACCCTATACAACAACCTTCTCCCTGAGATCTATATAGCCCAGATCCTGCTTGTTTTCTGGAACGCTCTTAAGACTTGGCTGTTCCAAGATATGAATCAGGACATCTTGGCTTTTATACATATATATATGCATGCACCCCCCCACACACACAGTGTGTGTGCGTGTGTGTCTGTGTGTGCGCGCGCACGTGTGTCCGTGTGGTGCGTGAACAATAGTGCAATATACTTTACTACATATATTTTCAGTTATTGTATGTTGTTGGTTATCTGGATATGCCTTCCCGAATCACATGTCAATTAGGCATATATATCTTGGAAGGGAGGGAGGGAGAAAGAGACTAACATGTTATATTTTTATTGCTTTTTAGACTAATGGATAAACAATATTTTGCTCCCAGTGACTGATTAAAAATTAGATATTTTTGTTCTTTGGAGATACAGGTAGACCGTACTTTCTGTGGTTCACTTTTTATACCTCCTACATAGTCCAACTGTCCAAATAATTAGTCCAGAGTTAGAATGGGAAAAAATGCATTGGTTCCTTTCTGCTAATGGAGCTTAATGCCACTAAATGGTAATCTTCATTGAATCAAGCTTAACTACTGGAGACTTTACTGACAAATTCATGTAGGAATTTGTTGGAATAATATGTAGATGATTTGCCACTGCTTTGGACGTGATTTTTTCCTCCACTTTTTCAATGTTAGCCTATAATCCTGGAAAATGAAAACCAGTGGCCTAAAAAAAATAACTGAGTGAAAGAAAGCAAATTGGTAGTACTGTGATCTTTCTTAAAATCTATACTTTTGAATTACCTTAGCAGTGAAAAAAATGGAAATCTGAACAAAGATCACTATGAAGGAAAAAATGAGATACAGAGACAGGATTCCCTCTTTCTAAATCCAACTTAAATCCAATTTAAACTATAGCAATCGAAATGTACAGGCAAAATCTGTCCTGATTTTAGGTATGTAATAAAGCATACATGTACCGTATTAGTCTTAGAACATGGGTGTCAGTTGTGGTGTCACATTGCCGTCACATGACATATCGTGAAGTTTTTCCCCTTTGCAAAACTGGGGTGGGCGTGGCTGGCACATGATGCATCTGGCCTGTTGGCCGCCAGTTTGACACCCCTGGCTTAGAACTTTTATTTCAGCAATCAAACATCAAAAAATAACATCCAGCAATAACATTATCATCATCCCATTGTGATAGAAATTTGCTATATATACTGTGAGAAATGACAGTAGAGTTAAGCTGCCAGTTCAAACTAGTGTGATTCTGATAGTGTTAAGACTGCAGTACAGATTTATAAAATTTGAACATTAATAATGTAATGTTCAAGGGAATAATAACTTATTCTATATTGTCAGTATATATTTTATACTGTCAAATCAAATAATATAGAAGAAAATGCCACAAGACTAAAAGGCTAAAAAGCTAAAAATGCCATAAAATCCAAATGTATGGCAGTCTTCATCAATCTAATAGCTGCCGGTAAGAGAACTTTATTAGTGTGGTCATGGCATCTACATAATAAAATAAGCTCTAAACTATATCCTTAATTGTTATTGACCATCTGTAGGGGAAGTTTACACATGATGTATCAAAATGTTGCCAAATCTAGGGAACTAAAATTAGGTTGATAATCTAGTAGTGTAAATTAAACTTCAGAGTGCCTCCCAAATTGAGATAGGAGAGGATAATTGATTGATAAAGAACATCTCTCTAAAAGCTCATGTTCTGCTGGCAGTAAGGGAAGACTTTAGCTATATTTTCTGTGGCACTGATTTTTTTTCCTATTTCTATTTCAAAACTGTGAGAAGGAAACAATGAAATGGGCAGGAGTTAAAGCTCTTCTAAATTTGAGGATTGAAAGTGGTATAAATAATAAGCTTATTTAAATTGGAAAAGTTGACTATTTCTACAAAGTCCTGTGAGAGAACAGCAAATTATAATAGACTTCCTGTATCCAAAATCCTTTGTTTCAAAGCTAATTCACTTTGATCTGGCCATAAGGGGTGAAATAGCATAATAGGATAAATCAGAAAAATTTAGTTACTTAGGAGGTAAGTAAAATTCAAAATTGTCTGCCAGAATGAGAGAATTTTGGAGTATGGTGTAGTTTTAGCCTTTAAATAAAGACATTTATTCACAAAATGGATTCAACTATACTATTTTTTTTTCTTCCTGCCAGAGCATTATAAATTCATACCATAGTTTAGACCAGGACACTGTATCAAAGATTATTAATATTATATTATATTAATAAAATATAAGCTAGATATAGCTGTGCAGCACAATAACATGGTTTAGTGTTGGTCAGCCTGCCCTGAGTCCAGCATGTTCACCTATCAAAATGACTTCAGAATAGAGCCAGCTGAGAAATTTAATTTGCATTTACTGCAGTACCGCTGATTTGAGTTAAAGACTAATTAGGTGGAATTAGCTGGACCATCTCTTTTTGTTTTAGATTTTTAAAAATGCTGAAAAAAATTACAACCTGACATTATTACACAACAAGAAACACATATTACTACCAAATGAACAGCTTTTCTTGAGGCCTAGGGAGTAAAATGAAGAAACATATATTATTAGCAAATATTCAAATAAAGCATGTGACATAGCATGTTTAACAACAGTAAAACTATTTCCTGAAAAATGCAGGGTCCACTTTGTTTTTGTTTATTGTTGCTGTTTTGGATAAACTAAGTGTTAATCCACTGGTTGCAATAGGAACTGACTGACCAATTTGTTTAAGAGCAATCTTAAAACTGATGTAGAATACAAATACATTAAGAGTGAACAACATTTTAATTTGTTTACACTTAAGATACCTACTTCTGTAGTGTTTCATTTAACTTTTGTGGCGTTATTAAGAACACTCCTGAAATATTTCATGAACAGCTTTACAGTTTTTTACATTCCACAAACTATCAATATATAATCTGTGCTGTAGACTTTAATCAAATTCAAGATTTTATGATAGAGAAGATTATTTTAACTTTTTTTCTCAGACTTTATGTTACAATAATATATATGGGAATTTAAGTTAATAGACAACATTTTTAAAACCTAAAACTAGAAAATAAGCATTTCAAAGCAGTTTCAGATTTGACTTATTCTCTCCTAAGACATTCTCTTTTGTGCTGGAAACCCCATAGACATAGCTTTTGTAGCAGTTAAATTTGGGTTAGGTAAAACAATTTGAATATTCATTAAAATGTATCCACCCGAACTATCAGTCCAATAGCTGTTGTCCTGTGCTATTTTTCCCATGCAGAGAATAGAAAAGGGAGATTGGAGAAAAGGGGATATGGGAGAGTAAACACACACACGAGAATATACAGTGAAAGAAATGCAGTGGAACTGACTCCCACAAGCAACCTATGCAAACAACTGTGGTACCCACTATTGTGTGTCTGCTTATTGTCTTGTCATCCTTTCCTCCCCACATATTTGCCATGATCATCAGTCAATATATATTTTGGAAGTCGTTGAAGATTTACAGTATATACTGTATGTAGCAACTCTATTTTTTTTCATTCATGCTTAAGTAAATTCTTCACCCAGATATTTTCTTGACACAAATACTGTATTTTATTTTAAATAAAATTATTATTATTATTATTATTATTATTATTATTATTATTATTTATAAAATATAATTTTACTTATTACTGCTGTGAAAAATATTGGAAGCTTTCTCTTTTTTTTACTTTCTATTTGAAACTTTAGCTTCATCTGTTATTTCTGTCTTTTTTGCTTTTTCTCTGTTCTAATTTGGTTTGTAATAGTCCTTACTGCTGCTCTTAAAACTTTCAATAAAAATTATTTTTGAAAAAAGAATCTAGATATTTCTTACATGCAATGATATTATGGCTATTCTTGATGATTGTGCAATGTCATTAACAAAAGTTGAAATTACACAGCAATATACTTTATATTCTGGTTGTAATATTAATTGGAATAAGTCTAATTTGTTGCCTTTGGGGTCTACTATCTCTACAGGTAGCTGTAGGAGATTAGGATTTACAGTTTTTACCAACTCTATAAAATACCTGGATTTACATGTTTCTTGAAATATATTACAATATGTTGAATTAAATATGCCTGAATGTACAGATGCAATTTCACTTGACATAACTCAGTGTGCTTAAAAGTTCCACTACGTTTTTGGGGTAAGATTGATGTTATTAAAATGAACATTACAAAGAGATTAATGTATATTTTAAGAGAGATCCCAATGTTAATTTCCATTAGATATTTTACACAGATAGATAAGTTAATGAGAATTTAAAAGGCTTAAACGCCTAGAATATCTGCTAAATTGCAGCCGCCTCATGATGGCTTTAAGGTACAGCTTTTCAACTACAGGTAGTCCTTGATCTATGACCACAATTGAGCCCAAAATTTCTGTTGCTAAGTGAGACCATTAAGTGAAATTTGCCCCATTTTACAACTTTTCTTGCCACAGTTGTTAAATGAACCATTGCAATTAAGTTCGTAACACGGTTGTAAAGCGAATCTGGCTTCCCTATTGACTTTGTCAGAATGTCGCAAAAGGTGATCATGTGACCCTGGGACATTGCAACCATCATAAACATGAACCAGTTGCCAAGCATCCAAATTTTGATCATGTCGGAACGTGATAATCAGAACAAAAAAAAGGTTCCGAGGATCGTGCAGAACAGCTGATTGTCATTGGAACCATTTTTTTACTTTTTTAAAGCATTTTTTTACTACTGGTTCGGGCGAATAGGTAGCCCACCCAGTCACATGACCCCACCAGCAAGCCACGCCCACCAAGCCATGCCCACAGAACCAGTAGCAAGAAATGTTGCATTTCACCACTGCTTTGACCCCATTTGGAAAGTAAGTATATAGCTTTTTTGAAATTATGGCATGTTTCATAGTCTAGATAAGTTAAACTAGAGCATTCTTTTTCTTTCCCTGAAAGCTGCTAGACATATCCAGTTATCAATAAGCAGTTATGGTTTGATCCCAAATCACTGATGTTATAGTATCAGTCAATTAGTACCTCAAATGAGAACTCTTGAATTGATTTGTTCTATGATCTATTCTTTGTTTTCTTGGCCATTCAACATAGTCACCTTCTTCTCCAACACTAGAATTCAAAAGCATCATTACTAAAGACCAACCTTTGATTTTGTAAAGTGTTCGGGGAAAACAATTTCCTGCATGAGTTTGATCTTTGTAGGTATAGAGATATTCTGGCATCTAAATATTACTTCCAGGTCCTTGTTGTGCTAGCCTGAGGAAGTAGGTAGATAGGTAGTAGGTAGGTAGGTATTTATTTATTTACGAAAATTTATATGGCTGCCCAACTCACTCTTAGTGACTCTAGGTGGCTTATAAAGATAAAAATCTAATATAAAAACAATAAAAAAGGGGTAACAACTCACATACACCCCGGTGACAATAATCAATTGAGACATTTGGTGGGATCACATTTATGTATCACAGTTATCCTATTTAATCCACTTTTATCATTAGAACATATTTACCTTTTTTTCTTTAACTACATAATCTCTATTTTTTTTCTGACAAATTACACTTTTTTAAAAATTTTACCATAAAGTTAATTAAAGGATCACCTCTTTTCCTATAAAATGAAATTACAATAGCCAAATCTTGGCAGAGCAATGTAATGCATAAAAAGAGAAATGAGCACCGGATTCCATCTATCCAAGTAGCTATACCTAATGTAAGTGTTGATATTTAAATCAGGGACTTTTCCTGGTGTAAAATTGCTTAACTATGTTTTTAATGTTTGAACATGACCAGAACCAAATACACATGCAAACTCAGAAACCCCTATTCATCAAATGTAATCATTTGAGATTTAAAAAAATCCCCGTACTGAAAGTATAAACATTTACAAAAGTTTCTACATGTTGTTACTGAACATGAGTCCACCCAGAACCTTTTTAAAGTAGGGATAATTTGTTCCAGGTTTCACGCATGGAAAGGGTTTTATCCAAAGAATAATTTAGTAGCTGAAATAATCAGCTGGCTCAGCATTCTTAATTATGGCAATTAAAATAAAATGGCAAAAGTAATTTTAGCATCATGGTTTTTCCCCATAACTGAACTATTTTCTTCAAAGGATAAGGCACTCATCTTTGCTACTGGTTTGCAAATGTGAGCGCGCACATGCACATATGCAGAGCATCAAAAACGGGGTGTGATTACATCCAGTCGGGTGGGTGGAGCCTCCCGCCACTACCCGTTTGCCTGAACCAAATAGAACCAGCTGAATACCACCATTGCTTCAGAGTCAGATTTAGACACCTTCCAGATCAGTGATGGGTTGCCCCCGGTTTGGACGGGTTCTATAGAACCAGTAGTAAAACCGGAGAGAGGCTCCGCCCACGCACCCCAACACCAACAAAACACTTCTGCGCATGTTCAGAAGAGTGTGCGCGCGCGCAAGCAAAAAGCAGCTCCATTGCAAACCAGTAGTAAAGGTAAGTAGAACCAACCCCTGTTCCAGATCTAAAGCTTACTGAATTAAATCTGGGAGACCCAGGTATTAGTTTCCATTCAATAAATTGTGTCCATCGAGAATTGATAAGAAATTATCTAAGATTCATTAGAATGTTGTTAGTGATAGAAGCAGCTAAAAGAATGAAAACAAAGTAAAATTAATGGGGGGGAATGTTTGTGGTGTCAGTGGAGACACTTCAGGTTTCATATAGCAAATCCAGTTTCAGTCCTCAGCATCTCAAGGAAGGGATAGAAAGAATTCTTCCTTTAAAAAACAATGTTTGTAGTCACAATTACTATATTAGACTGGGTGGATCAGTTGGTCTGATTTACTACAGGTAGTCCTTGACTTACGACCACAATTGAACCCCAAATTTCTGTTGCTAAGTGAGGCATTTGTTTAGTTCATTTTGCCCATTTTACGACCTTTCTTGCCACAAGTGTTAAGTGAATCGTTGCAGTTGTTAAGTTGTTAATGGTTTTTATTTTATTTATTTATTATTATTAAATTTATATACCACCCTTCTCCAATTGGACCCAGGGCAGTGAACAGTCAAATAAATACATATATACAAAAATTAAAAAACATATTAAAAGAAAATATTAGTACATCGGCCAAATATAAAAAACTCCACAATTTTAAAACCCCAATTAAAAACTATGCTAGGTCAGCAAGGCGGACAAGCAAGCGGTTGTGAAGTGAATCTGGCTTCCCCATTAACTTTGCTTGTGAGAAGGTGGGAAAAGACCCCAAGACACTGCAATCATCATATAATATGAGTCAGTTGCTAAGTTTCTGAATTTTGATCACATGCCCCTGGGGTTGTAAATATGAAAAATGGTCATAGGTCATTTTTTTTTCAATGCTGTTGCAACTTTGAATGCTATTAAATGAACTGTTGTAAGTTGAGGACTACCTGTACCTTGTCCTTGGCCACATTCGTCATCATGGTGTCTTCCCTGCCAGGTAAGTATTCTCTGTGCAGCCAGTGCACAATGAATCATCCTTCATTCAGTGACCGTTATGTAGGTGCTGAATAAGAGGGATGGGGCTACAATGGATCCTTGAAGTTGCATTGTCACAACATCCCCATAATTATGTAGTCCCAATTCAAGAACTTGGCAATTAGCTCATAGTGATGACATTCCAGCTTCCCACAGTCACATGGTCACCATTTGCAACCTCCACCACCAGCTTCTGATAAGTAAAGTCAATGGGGAAGCCAGCAAATAGTGATCGCATGATTGTGGGATGCTGTCAGTACATGGGATTTGCCTAACAACAGCAACTGGGACTATCACAACTGATATCATAAGTCTACCTGGCCACATAACATAGCACTTTACAATTGCATAGCTTTAACAGTAGAGTGTCTCATCCAAATTACTATTGTTAAGCGAGGGATTACTTGTATATGGAAACAAAAGGCACAACTACTTTTAGTGGTTATTGTTCAAAAATAATAGAAAATAATACTTAAATGTGTCTGAGCTTGCTTGTTTTCTTGGAGACGTTTCATTACCCTAAGTAGGTAACATCATCAGTATCAGTTCTGATGATGTTATCTAATTAGAGTAATGAAACATCAAGAAAACAAGCAAACTCAGAGACTCATTTCAACCCTGAGCTACAAATATTCTCCTTTATTGGTACTTAAATATGTAGATTCCATTTGGAAAGGGAGCTTGCACACAAGCATAACTTTACCATTACATATAACTTTGTGATCCAGCTGTATTTTTCATTAAATATTCTTTTTTTGTTCTGTAATTCCAAACAGGATTCAAAAGATAATATTCTTCTCCAGGAACTAAAAGATTTTCTAAATGTATTCTCAAGGAAACTCTATGCTTTACTGAATTGGAAGAGAATGTTTAAATTCTCACATGCAAGAGAAGCACTAGCACTGATTAAAAGTTTGCATCCCTGATTATCAGTTCCTGTCAAATGTACCCAAAGGAACATCTTTTAAAGAATGGCGTGAATATAACTCTGAAATTGACAGACCTAATCAAAACACATCTCCCTCTAAAACTGTCTAAAAATTAATCAAGTTAGTCACTGAAATGTTAAATGTTTCCAAGTATTCCCAGAGCAACTATTCAATAGTTACGTAACTTCTTTCTTCTCTATCAATATCCAGCTTGAACTAAATCCACCTCTGGCCATTTTAGGGCTAGACTTATGTTGTGCTGAAAACTATTTTCCAATCTCGAAAAATGTTTCTATTTTTCTGTTGCATTCTCAGGCACTTTCAACTTTATTGAATATTTCTTTTGGAATGGCTGGGCTTCTGGTGTGATGGTTGAATGAGCTCTGCTATTTTTTCTTCTGGTCGTAAGTGAGAGTACTGGTCATAAGTCACCTTTTTCAAAATGATTGTATTAAATGATTTAATGGCCATTAAATGAATGGTTGCAAGTTGAGAACTACTTGTAAAGGAATCCAAAATTTTACCAAAACGTTACAGTTTTCCTTTGAAAAATGGAAAATAGTTGATTTTCCAAGAAATTGAAATAGCATAGTTCAATGGTCTTTAATGTTTGATACTGATAAACATATTATTAGTTTGATTTATATCTGCCACTAACAAAAGACTCTTGGAAGATTCCATCCATCCATTAAAATACAGTAAACATAGAAAGGATCAAACAATGATATAATGACAGTTGCCCATATAAGACTCAGTCAACCAATTAACAACTAATGGCATCGACTTTTTAAAGTAATTTATGAAAAGCTAGTAATGCAGAAATGATCAAATTTATGAATGGGGGCTATGCCAAGGCAAAGATGCCTCAGAAAGGGTTCCCATCCCTCTCAGTTCATGAAATTGGGAAAAACCATAGGAAGTTTTCCTCGAAATTCAAGTTATTTAGTCCTACAAATACTCCTGCGACAACTGAAATAGGGCTATAAAAGTAAAAACTACCACTTTAACTTGCACTTGGAAAGTCATAAGGGGTATGCAAACTATGAAGCTCTTCCTGTAAGTACGTAACAAAAGCCAGGGAGGGCACTGCTTTCTGGACTAACTGAAACATCTAGATAGTCTTCAAATGCTACAGTAATATAGAGTGCACTGCAGTAATCCAGACGAATGATAATCAGATCCTGATTGTCCAGCTGCCCACTACAGACTGTGCTCGTGTAGAGTCACAACTTTGGCAAATCTGAGCAAAGTTATCAATGAAATGCTATGCTAACATAGCACCCAGGCAAGAAACGTCAGTATTGCCCTCTCTCTCCTGAAAGACAATGAAGAGAAGATATTGGGAGACCGAGAAACAGGCAGCCTAGTTTGATATGCCATGCTGGAACACCATTGGAAATGGTAGAGGAAAGGATTGAGGGAAAATACTAGGTAGATCAGGTAGTTTATTAGAATGGGCGTTGGTCTTACCTGATACGCCCTTTCTCTATAGGTGAGTCACGGCAGTCAGGCATGGGTAAGACCTGGACTGCTGGCCAATAGGACCGAGTCTACTGGAAAGTTAAGCTCCGC
>JANHZT010007484.1:31512-41732 GCA_032468215.1 Stegonotus admiraltiensis | reverse complement strand
TTTAATCTCCAAAAAAGCCGCCCATAGTGGAGCGACTTAATTAGCTGCTGCCATTCTTGGCGCATGCGCAATAGAGATCTCTTATGAATCCAGACAGGCAAGGCCAAGTGCTCAGATTTGTTTAGAAAAATAGGCTATGAACTGAATAAAATAAACATATGGACACTGCAGTTTACAAAGGCTTAAAGGTGAATAATGCACTTATAATAAGAAATATTACAGGTAGGCCTTGCTTAGTAACTGCCTCAGGTAGCGACCATTTGAAATTACAATAGTGAAAAAATAACTTTGTGACCAAGGCACACATTCACCACATTCACAGGGTGTTTTTCAGTACATATTCACCATTACAGTCAGTTAACATGTGCTTCTGTTCTTATAATTCCAACAGTTTGAAGAGAGAGAGGGGAGGGGGAGGGAGTGGGAGAGAGAGATGCACCCACAATTTAAGCAGAATATTAGTGGGCGTTGACAGAAAACTATTGAAAATACAAACGAATGGTATAGAAAAGATATAAGTTCTATGTAATCAAAGGTTTAGAAATGGTGGACTTTATGGATATGTCCACGTGATTTTCTGGGTAACAATACATAATGAATTATTTGACATTGTTTTCCGCTATTTTTTTAAAAAAATTACAACCTAAGCTTGAAATCCAAGTATTTTCTGGTGATCTCCCATTTAAGTACTAATCTTTCTTAGATAACTGCTTTTAGAAACCACTTCATCAACATATTTGTAATGGTTGTTGTGCAACCTAAATTACGTAACAAGGAATCTTTGAAGAAAATAAGTGAATACATGAACTGTGAAATGTAAACAATTTGTGCATAATAGAGGACAACAGTATTCTATTTTCTGATTAAAAAATTGCCTGTAATACTGTACATTATACATTTTTGTTCATGTATAATGACTGACCATATGAAGGCTATAAATTAGAAAAGGAAGCCAAAATACATCCCAGAAGGTACAGATAGTCCTCACTCAATGACTGCCCTGTTTAGTAACCATTCAGAGTTTCATGGCACTGAAAAAGTAACTTTATGAACGATCCTTGTGCTTACAAGCATTACAGCATCCCAATGTAAGATCTGGGCATTTATGCCCACTGTCGTGTCCTACAGTTATGTGATCACCATCTGTGTGCTTCAAAGCCAGATTCTGACAAGCAGTGTCAACTGGAGAGTCCAGCAATAAAATCACAAATCATGGTCATGTGATGTCTCGCTATGAGAGCTTCACTTAACACCAATGCTGGAAATGAAATTGTAAATACATCATGATCATGTGATCTTGCTTAATGACTAGGTCACTCAGCAATGATCTCAATTGTGGTCACTAAGGGAGAGCTACCTGTATTGGCACATACAACACTTTTGTATTGTTGTCAAGCAGCCTGCATGAGTGCATCCACAAACTTCCCAAGAGATAAGTTATATGACTTCATATAGTTATCTTATGACTTCATTCTGATAATGACTTTATACTTTTTTAAAATTTTGATTTATATGTTGCCCTTCTCTGGAGACTCAGGGCAGCTTACAATGTGTTAAGCAATAGCCTACTGTTGTTGGCAATAGCCAACAATACTGTTGTTATCTTATGTATGTGATCTTATATTACAAATATTATTTTGGAAAGCATTGTTTTTCCACTCCAGGAAAAGAGGAACAATATTCTTTCTGTTACTATATGCTCAATAAACTCAACTGCAGTGTAATTCTTCATATGGTATACTTTGCAGCTTTCTAAAAGCTCCTTTTTGCCTATGCATTCATTTAGCCACAAAAAAGCCATAAACAAAATGTTCTAAAAACACATTAACATTTCCAGTAATCTTCAAATCCATATACTGTATTTTTCACACTATAAGATGCACTCCCCCCCAAAAAAAAGAGTGGGTAGAAATGTGTGTCTTATAGAGTGAATATTGTGGCGGATGGTTGGTGCGGCAGCAGCATTTGCTGCCGCCTGTCACCACCACCACTGTTCGCTGAGGAATGCTGAAGCCTTCGCTGCTGATTGGCAGTTGGATCAGCCTCCTGGAATACCACCGATCAGGCGGCAAAGTTCACCACGAATCACTGCCAATCGTTCAGCAGCGATCAGTGGTGGTGAACGGCGGCAAATGGTGAACGGCGGCAATAGCGGCAATCCCTGCCACCTAGAACAGCTGATCGGTGGTATTCCGGGAGGCCGATCCAATTGCCAATCAGCTGCTGGGCAGCAAAGGCTCTAGTGTTCCCCACCGCTAGCAGCAACTTAGCTCAGTTGACCGGTGGTGGGCACAAAGGAGCAGAGCACTGACGAGCCCTGTGCTGGGGCTGGGATAACATGCTGAAGCTGACCAGGCTGTTTGCTGTCTGCTGCAAGGACGCTAACCAGATGAATACTGGATAGATGCTGGGAGTCAGAGGCAGATTTTTTCCCCTTGTTTTCCTCCTCTAAAGCTAATGTGCATCTTATGGTCTGGTGTGTCTTATAGTGCGAAAAATACGGTATGTAATAAATATATATATTTATTATAATTACAATATATTACAATATATTTAATATATATTACAATATATTGTAATATACAATATATTGTAATATATTGTAATAAAACTATCAAATATTTGTTTAAAAAATTCTTTCTAAGTAGCATAAAATATAGATTTAACATCTAATTCAATAACATACCATTTATTGCTTAATGCTTCTATAAGGTGATTCTTACAGACTTACCAACAAAAATATAAATCATTCTTCTGATATGAATCCTGACAGTTTATTAAAATCAGAAACTTTATCTTGTAATAATTTCAGTCATTGGTTCAGCCTTTCTAAGTTTTAAAAACCATTTTTTACTAGTTGTCTCCAATGAAACCTCTTTAAAAGGCATTTTTTCTAGCTAGGTTACTTTTAAATAATCAATCAACTTTATGACTTTGTTAGAATCCTTATCATCCTGTGGCATATGGGAAGCCAAGAAATTTATTACAATTCAATTTGGAATGGGCTTTCAAATGAACATAATGTATTTTATTCTGACAAGATTATGCTTAAAATTATAACCAGCCTGAAACAAATGGAAAACATACCTGGTAGTTTCTCTAAGGGAGAATTTGAAAATATAAAGTTTTGTCTATATCGAACCATATTCTATACATTATCATAACAGCCTTGATGGAATTATAGTGCCAAATCTCAGCATGTAGAGTACTTCTTTATGGAAAAACATTTAAAGAGAATCACTTACTATAAAAGCTAGGAGGCACAAAATTAGCTTCTAACTGATAATCTGTGTATATGATCAAATAGCCTCATGTCTTTCAAATATATCAGAGAGAGAGAGATAAATATAAGTATCTAGAAGACCATTTCCAGTGAATCTGGCCAATGGTTGGTACCCAGAAAATTTTCAGATACAGTATGTCATCTGCCAATGCTAAGATGGCTTTCAAAACAAAAGGAAGGCGACAAAACTCAGTTTATTCTATTGTGGTTGAGCCACAGAAACACTTGCAAATTGTCTTTTATGAGAAGCTTCAATTTGGAACAAAATGAGCTAAAGATCCCAACAATACTCCATCCCCCCACCCCACCATAAAAATATTTTATTTCAAAATAAAAAGTAGTGCCTTAACCATTATACCAACCTGGCCCTTTTCTTTTCATGCAAAGCCATTATTACCTTTCTAAGCTTCCGATCCACCTTCAAACATGGAAAGTTTGTGGATGATTTGGGGCCAGTGACTCCAAGCTAACCGAGCTAACTGCCCAAGGTTGAGGAGGGGTAAAATTCATGAAGGAAAAGTTAGATAAAAAGCTAGCAAATATATACATATGACTGATGCTACACTTGATTGATCCTAAAAGGCAGAATCTATCCACCACTTCGGTATCTTGATAGTCAATCCTAAACTTGCTTGTGGTACTTATTGTCATTAGTTTGGTCTTCTTTGTATTTCATTTTAATACTATTTTTTCACTATGCTCCCTGACTTTTATTAATGGACCTTGCAGATACTTTGGAATTTTTTTTTCTGCTAATACAAAGATCAGAATTAGTGCAAATACTCTATGGAAATGAAAGTTGGACTTTGAAGAAGCAGAGTTGAAAGTGTAGTGCAGGTGGTCATCAACTTACAACAGTTCAGTTAGTCACTGTTCGAAGTTAAAATGGCACTGGAAAAAAGTGACTTATGACTATTTTTCACACTTATGACTGTTGTGGCCTCCCCATGGTCACCTGATCAAAGTCCAGATGCTTGGCAACTGAGTCATATTTATGACGGTTCCAGTGTCCCAGGATCATGTTATCGCTTTTTGCGACCTTCTGATAAGCAAAAACAATGGGGAAGCCATGTTCACTTAACAAGTGTGATACTAACTTAACAACTGCAGTGATTCATTTAACAAGGTCGTAAAATGTGGCAAAACTCACTTAACAAATATCTCCCTTATGAAACAGAAATGTTGGGCTCAACTGTGGTCATAAGTCAAGGACTACCTATATCATAAGCACAGTGCAGAATATTGATTTTTTTTCTCCAGTTTTAAAATCACACTAATCTTCCAATCCAGCTCATTTTAATATATACCAATCCAGCTCATTTTAATATATACTCATATATAGCAGGTTTAATATATACTTTAACCCACTGTGGTGGCACAGTGGTTAGAGTGCAGTACTGCAGGCTACTTCTGCTGACTGCCGACTGCCTGCAATTTGGCAGTTCAAATCTCACCAGGTTCAAGGTTGACTCAGCCTTCCATCCTTCCGAGCTTGGTAAAATGAGGACTCAGATTGTTCGGGGCAATATGTTGACTCTGTAGCAATAGCAATAGCACTTAGACTTATATACTGCTTTACAGTGCTTTTACAGCCCTCTCTAAGCAGTTTACAGAGTCAACATATTGCCCCCAACAATCTGGGTCCTCATTTATCCACCTTGGAAAGCTGGAAGGCTGAATCAACCTGGAGCCTGATGATATTCGATCTGCCAAATTGCAGACAGTCGGCAATCAGCAGAAGTAGCCTGCAGTACTGCATTCCAACCACTGTGCCACCACAGCTCATGTAAACCACTGTAAACCATTTAGAGAGGGCTGTAAAGCATTGTGAAGCGGTATATAAGTCTAAATACTATTGCTATATACTAAGATATAGCCTGAACAAATAAGGAAAGAGTAGACAGCCTTGTCACACCCCTTTGCCAGCTTTTGACCAACCTATTTTTACCATTTTGTGGCTTCCTGACCTGTATGTAGATTTTGCATGAGAACATTACCCCCAGGTATACGGATAATACCAGACCTTCAGAATTTTCATTGGGCCCTTAAAACATTCCTGTTTCATCAAGCCGGTCTGGCCTAAATCCCTTTTGGCAGATTTAATTGAAATAGATTATTTAATTCAAGCCAAAGAGATTTATTTTATCCTTGAAATTGATTGTAATTTTTATTTGCTTCCTTTGTTCAAACTGTACACCGCCTTGAGTCCTATTTGGAGAACGGCAGTCTATAAGTCGAATAAATAAATAAATAAATAAATAAATAAATAAATAAACAAACAAACAAACAAACGATATTCTGGGATTCCTGTTTTTCTCAACATATTCCAGGCTTGAGCTAATACAATGAATTCTATAATCTTCATTCTACAATCCGTGAAGCACATAATTATTTCTTTTTAATATTCTTTGGCTTTCTCACTTATCTAGCATATATCAGGAATAATGTTGTGTGTTCCTTAGCCTTTTCTAAAGTTAGCTTGAACATCTGGTATCCCATTAATGACCTTAACAAAAAAAAATCTGCTAACATGCGAAATTAAGGGTATTGTACAATGGTTTGCACACTCTGTTAAATGTCCTTTTTTGCTGCTGAAATGTAAATCGATCTCTTCCAATTAGTTAGCCACTGTGTTGTTACTATCTGTTCATGGATGTCCTTTAGTACGCTACACAACACTAATTGAAGGTTGGAACCTCCATCTGACTACACAGAATTTTTAGAAGACTTTAGTTTTTCCATATCGGTTTCTGCACTACCTTTACAGATTTTTACAGAACAGATAACATTGCTTCTGGTTTCTTCCAAAAACTCTCTGAAACTCTTTCAGTTAAATTTCTTTCTGGGATTTTTGTCTTCCTTGGCTTTGGCTTCTTTTCTCTTCTAGGCAATTTCCATGTTTGTTCAGACATTTGGTTTGCTTTCATGTGCTTCTTCGTTTTTTGGCAGTCCCTTGTCATATTCTTGTCAAAGTCTAACTGATATTATTTGATACTGACTGCATTGTAGCTAAGTACTATTAAACCTCCTAACCATACAGCTAGTCCTCAACTTAAGACCACAATTTAAGACCACTCGCAAAAGGAGACCACATGACCCCAGGACACTGTAACAGTCATAAATACATGCTGGTTGACAAGCGTTCGAATTTTGATCACATGACCATGGGTATGCTGTAATGGTTGTAAGTGCGAAAACTGGTCATAAGTCACTTTTTTCAGTGCCACTGTAATACTGAACGGTCACTAAACAAATGGCTATAATTCAAGGACTACCTGTAAAAGCAATACCATTTCTTCGTTTTTCATGTCCTCAGTAATAAACAGTGTGATCGTCTGAATAAAAGTGACCAATCCCAGTCTATCTCAACTCTCTTGATGCCTAAAATGTCAATCTGTAATAACTTTCATCTTTCAACTTTCTCATGTTCTTGCTTATGTTCCATGTTCCCATTGTAATTCTACCTTTCTCCAGTTCTTCTTTTTCTGAATGGCCATTATCAGTAACTAGACACCCAAAAGGCTTTGTTCTAGCCATGTGATAAACACCATTAACATTCCAAAAGATCTTCAGTATTTACTTAGAAACATGTTGAGTGTTGTCCAACTTGAGACGCCCATCATCTGCACCACATTGTCAGTCGTTTTATATTTTCTATCCATGTGATTTTCTTGGTAAAAATGCAAAATGGTTTACCACTGTATTATGCCACACAGTATAAATTGATGCCATCAGCATTTTCTTATGTTGCTGCTGCCAAATATAGGTGCCTGCTTACCTCAGCTGGACATTGGGATGATCTTCACATCTTGAGTGACCCTACTGGGAATATATACAGGTAGTCCTCAACTTACAACAGTTTGTTTAGTGATGGTTCAAAGTTACAGTGGCACTAAAAATGTGACTTATGTCCATTTTTCATGGTTACAACCTTTGCAGCATCCCCATGATCATGTGATCAAGATTCAGATGCTTGGCAACTGGTTCATATTTATGGCCATTGCAGTGTGATGGTTACCTTTTGTGGCCTTCTGACAAGCAAAGTCAATGGGAAAGCCAGATTCACTTAATAACCGGGTTACTAACTTATCAACTGCAGTGATTCACTTAACAACTATGGCAAGAAAAGTCATAAAATGGGGCAAAACTCATTAAAGTTGAGGTCTACCTGTATTCTTGGCATACTCCCATAGTTCTTCATTTATCTCTTCTAGGAACACCCCTATCCACCCTATAATGAGACAGGGCAACATGGTAGACAAGGAGAAAAATTGTTAATCAAACTGAATAGAGTTCCTACTAAGAACTGTCTAAATTAAGAAATTTACTCAGTCAAAAGCAGCTACTGACATCACTTGATAACAAAAGAGAAATCAAAAACTCATTTCAAGTGCTACCCAAAAATTAAATAAGACAGCATATTGATATCCCCTTAATTTCATCTCCCACCCAACAATAGGTTTCATTAGTAATGACATGAACAAATCTAAGGTTAGATTCGATAATCACTACTACATTTTCAGAACAGAAGTATAAGTACAAATATTTCATTGCAAAACCACGGGGGTAAGGAGGCTGTGCTAATAAGTAGGCCAAGGGCATCCTGCATTTATCTATTATCTTAAATTTAGAGGTAGGTTGCAATGTTTTTCCACATTGCATATGGAATTAAACATTAAAGGAACAGAGAGACAGGTAGGTAAGGTAATAAATGCGATACACCCAAAACAGTTACTTTTATGAAGAACTAGTAACTGCAACATTCAGTTAAAAGTACTGGGTTTTGTATACATTTTAAAACTCATTTAGAACCTATATATTTGGAGAAATGCTCAAGCAGAGGGGAAAAGCAATTCTGCAAAACTGCAGAACTGTTTTTACAAGAGAACAAGAACACCAGAGTCAATGGCTTGTCACCGACGTGCCCAAAAGTTCCAGATGGCTTTTTCCTGATGCTCCATATATTTATTTTATTTATTTATTTTATTTTGTAGAATACATATTAGATAATATATGTAAGTATAAGCATGAATTGAATACATAAAATGAATACAATTAAAGGGAACATTAGGACAGGGATGGTAAGCACACTGGTGCTCTTATGCACGCCCCTTACAGACCTCTTAGAAATGGGGTGAGGTCAACAGTAGACAGTCTTAGGTTAAAGTTTTGGGGGTTTTGGGATGAGACCACAGAGTCTGGTAGTGCATTCTAGGCATTAACAAATCTGTTACTGCAGTCATATTTTCTGCAATCGAGTATGGAGCGCTTCGCTTTAAGTTTGTATCTATTATGTGCTCGTATATTGTTGTGGTTGAAGCTGAAGTAGTCATTGACAGGTAGGACATTGTAGCAGATGATTTTAGGAGCTATGCTTAGGTCATACTGAAGGCAGCGTAGTTCTAAATTTTCTAAACCCAGAATTTCAAGTCTGGTGGCATAAGGTATTTTGTTGGGAGCAGAGAAGTAGAGGACTCTTCCTGTGAAATATTTCTGGATGCGCTCAATTGTACTAACGTCCAATATGTATAGTTCCCCAATGAATACATCTGATTTCCTCTTGAGTGTTGTCTGCCAGCAAATTCTGTCTACTGGAACAAAGAACAAAACCTAAAATAATCCCCAATTTGTTTTAGGTTTGTTTCTCTTTTTAATGAGGGGTGGAGTACCAAAAGGACATAAATCTTTAAACAAACCAGCAGCAACTATTGGCAGGGCATGTAGCAAGCAAGGAATCAGATGGGGTTTTATGCATTCAAGAGGCGCTGTATCCTATGGTTAGCAAATCACGCAAAGAGGATCAAGCCTGCTTTGTTAAATTGTGCCACTGCTAATCTTATTGCCTTTGCATGGTCTATTCATTGTGTTATATGGCATGCCCCAACACACAATAAACTCTCAATTCAGGTTTTTAGACATTATAAACATACCATATAAATAATTATTTTAAATCCATTGTAGTCACCTTGTTTTTCTAGAATACCGTGCCCTGATAAAATTCAGGTGTAATCCGGTATACTTCCAAGTGCTAATTTCAGTAAGCATATAATAACAACATATATCCAGTGCTTTATAACTACTTGGAGAATCTAATACCTAACACTATTTATTTACCAGAATGATTTTAGACAGAGCTGCTTTCCAAGCCTCCTCTATTATTATAAATAATCCAATAAAATTGTAGGTAGTTCTCATATACTGTTGTTGCACAAGCTAATTTTTTTCTAATGTGATCTATTTCTCGTACCCTTGACACTATTTCTTCTATTAAAATTACATTATTATTGTTACAGTATTTTATCCCAACCTTTTGGCAAGCATACCTAAAACTCCTCCCTTCTCCTTTGTTTTGCATCACAGCAACCTTGTGCAGTAGATTGGGCCAAGAGAGTGTGACTGGCCCAAAGCCACCCAGTACAGTAGTTTTCATGCCTATGAGAAGCCTAGACCTCATTCTCTCCTGGTTTCTAGGCGAACATCTTAACTGCTACTCTGAATTGGCTCTCTAAATCCATCTAATTGCTAAGCATACATTCTGGATAATCAATTCTTTCACCATAAATCCAAACCCAGTCTAAATTACTCAAGACCTGAACTGACAAGCAAGCATCAAATAAACGAGCATCAAGCATCTGAAATAAAACTTACCCCCAACGAGAATAGCCAGAATGTTCAAGAACAAATCTGAAAAATGTTGGAAATGTCATCAGATACCGGGCTCATATTACCATATGTAGTGGACATGTGTAGAAGCTAAAAGATACTGGACTAAAATCCACACATGGTTGGAAAAAATGACAAAAAAACACATAGACTTTAAACCAGAGATTTTTTTATTAGGGATTGTGCCAGAAACATACAATAGAGAATTGAGATATTTGATTGTGAATGTATTAACAGCAGCTAGAATTGTGTTTGCTAAAAACTGGAAAAATGA
>JANHZT010007481.1:28258-47393 GCA_032468215.1 Stegonotus admiraltiensis | reverse complement strand
TCTCTGTGTGAACGAACTGGCCTGTGGGAGGCTATTGGCGGCAGAACGCGGTCTTGCAAATAACCGGGCCCTAAGCCATGGAGCGCTTTAAAGGTGGTCACCAACACCTTGAAGCGCACCCAGAAAACCACTGGGAGCCAGTGCAGCTTGCGCAGGAGAGGTGTCACGTGGGAGCGCCCTGTCACTCCCATAATCCCCCGCGTGGCTGCATTCTGGATCAGTTGGAGCCTCCGGGTGGATCTCAAGGGGAGCCCCATGTAGAGAGCGTTACAGTAGTCCAGGTTCAAAAACCTGTACAGTAGAAAAGGTCAAATACCTTTTCCAATTCAACACTTAATTTAGGTGTTTCAGAAGAATCAGGCCCAAACTGAAGAAATCAAAGGTTCGTTGAATAACATGGTCATTCAGCAGGACCTGATGTATCTTAAACACCTAAATGATTTCCCCTTTTAGCTAAAATTAAATTATTTACCCAGAATTAAAGGCTGAACATCTTTTGAAGGATATAGCCTACATTTAGCCCTAGTTCACATGAAAAAGTAGTAATTAACATATTACACTTAAAAAAAAATCATGAATTTAGTATATTTCTGCAGTACAGCTGAAACTTTTCACTTTTCTTTGCAATGCAAGTAACATAAAGCATACAATAAATTCACATCATGTCCCCCAAATAAAATAACAAATGATGCAAATAAATAAGACAATAACATGTTGTATTGCATAAACAAAACCTCCAGTTGAGGAAACATAAGAACAATTCCCAGAAATAAAAACTTTTGAAATTTTTTTGAAATTGAATCTTTGCTTAGTAATTATTGACTGTGAGGAAATTAACATAATTGTTTTATTTCCTTTGGTGGAAGAATAAGAAAAGAAGGATAGTAAGCTCTAAAAAATAAAATACTCCTGACAGTATCAGAAAAGTTAATGATTCGGTATTTCCAGTGATTGTGTGTTGCTATGAAAGAGCAAGATAAACGTGAAGATTGAAGAAAGAAGATTGATTATTTCAAATTATGGATCTGAGGATGGTTGCTAGGAGTACTGTGAACTACAAAAAGAACCAGCAATCAGTTTGGGCTAAATAAAATGTCATTGTTCCAAAGGCAAAGATCAGCAAGAAGAAAATCACATATTTAGGGCATATGATGCAAGCAAGGGTTCAATTAGAGAACATGATTATACTAGGGAAGGTTGAAGAGAATAGAAAGGGAAAACAGTGGATAAAGTAAATGGGCAGCATCCAGTTTATATTTTCAGTCCTTCAGACCTGCAAGATTCTGTTAATGTAGCCTTACATTAGCTCATCTGGTTGTATTTCCTGTATGATTTACCTGGGAAGACTGATATTAATCTTACAAGTCTGAAAATACAAATCTACTCATTTCTTTTTACAGCCTGATCAGTTTGGGTGGTCCTTCTTAATTTTTTTTCTGTGCCATTAAGAAACTGCAGGCTCTTTCCTCTTGTCAGATTTTTTTCTCTAGACTACATATCTTCCTTTTGTCCCTCTCAAGGTCATTCTCACATATCATTACAGCTGTTTCCCTTGATCCTATTCTTCTACCTTACTTCTACCTTACTTTAGAACAGCCTTTATTATTCTCAACAGGGCCTCATTCTCTGCTTCTGTGGCTCACTCACAAGCAGGTTTCACCAAGGTAATGTCTAAAACACAATCTCATCTATCAAACAAAGGCTGCAACTTGAATACCAAATTTCGTACCTTGTTCAGATAAGAAAGATAGGAGCATGAGACAATGAAATGCTGAACCACAAAGAACATAAGTCAAGAATTTAGCACAAAGTCCTGGCTTAAAAAAATTTACCTGGACTTCTCTTTTTCCAGGAATTCCACATTTTAATCAGAGAAAAGAGTCGCTCTCTTATGTTTTTCCCTTGAGTTCTGCATCTGTATTAAAATTCCCAAACCATTGGTGTCTCTTTTAATTCTTGAATATTCAGATTAACCTTGGCTCAAATAAAAAGCTAGTGAACTGTGGTATGACACAAAAACATAATAGAACATTGCACAATCCCTCTGGTTAGGCTGTGTAACCAGAAATAAATAGCTGATCAGTTTCCACATTGCAGAAGCATTTTTATCCAGAAGCATGACAAAATATCCAGACAAACATTGTTTTTGAGGGTGGGGGGAATGTTTCTTTATCAGTAGGAACAGATTCTAAGATGCTCAGGTCAATTATGAAACAGCCCAGGGCTTGAGTAGATTTAGTGAGTTTGGAATTTTATTATCTAGAGAGCAAAGTCATGCTCATCTTTTATAAAGTGTTATTCAGAAACATATAGGTATCTCTGTATTATATTTGCCAATCTGGAGGATTCTGGAACTAAAACAGTATAGGAGGTGTGACTGCAACACCATCAGGCTCATGTGTGAAACTGAAATTATGAGTAATTCTCAGATTATTACGTGTGCAGGGAGTACACTTACCCAGCCTTAGCAACGCTCATACAAACATGCATCAAACAAAAGGACAAGTAAAAGAAAGAAGAAATGAAAGGAGAGGCAGAAACCAGATATTTGTGGCCCATAAATATAATGTAATTCATTTCCCATTGATAATAAAAACCCACTAAATGTTGATGCTAATTTGACAGAAAAATCATGTGCTTCCTGACATCTGGTGCCTTCTTGTGGCTGTTCTTCTGACTATTAAATGCTGCCAGTCTACAAAACAGCATTCTATGTTATAATCACATTTCTTCTAAGATTCAGAGACATAAGGGCATTATGCTTCTTATACAAAGAACACTGGTGGTGGTGGGAATACATCTTTTGTGTTTTCTCCCAAAGAAACTGTTTGTTTCATTTTAATATTTGGTCATCTTGTTTTGCATTTTGTCCTGAAGTTTGTCATGGCCTGAAAACAGCTTGCAAACATTTTGAGCTTCAGCTATTCTCATACAAGTCTTTCTTTAAGCAACCTCTATGGTCATATATGCCTTTCTTATAAGAGAGATCTATGGCCAGAAATGCTGGAAAACTTTTGCATGGGGGAGAGAAGGCCCAGGCAGGATTCCATGGGGTACCCTGGCTAATTAGTTAGGGATGGTACGGGACTTTGGATAGTTTCAGTCACTATCGCCAACTCTACCAGGTAGGCCCGTGTGACCAACCTTAGCTGTGACTGGTCAGGTTCAGAACGACTGGCTCTCCAACAGCTCTCTAGGCCTCTCCTATATTGCTTCATCCCCCGGAGCTGCTCGGTAAACCAAGGGGCCAACTGGGATCTGCGTTGTGTCAGAGGCCACAAAGGCACGACACGGTCAAGGGCCCTGGCAGCAGCCTCATCCCAGGCATCCACCAGGGTCGTGACCGGGGCGTGGGAGAGAGAGAGAGGCATCATCCCAAGCTCCGTCTGGAACCTCTCCGGATCCATCAGGCCAGATAGTTGGCTCTGCCTCCCATCGAGGAGGGGTGGCATATTGGAAGCCCAGCCAGAGAAGATAGTGATCAGTCCATGACAGGGGATGGGTAGTAGATAATCCCCCACCGAACTCCACCCGCCACTGCTCCGAGACAAAAACAAGATCGGGCGTGTGGCCCCACCTCATGAGTTGGGCCTTGAATAATCTGAGTCAGGTCCATGGCTGCCATGGAAGCCATGAACTCCTGAGCCACCCCCGACACCCCACCCAGGGAGGGCAGAATAGAGTCCCCCAGAACAATAAGTCTGGGAAACTCCACCACCAGCCTCAATAGGGTGTCAAGCAGCCTGGACAGGGCTGTTGATACACATCTGGGAGACAGGTATGCAATCAACAAGCCTAACGGCCCATGTGGGCCCCACTTCATGAGGAGGGTCTCACACCTGTCTATCTTGGGGGCAGTGACCTCCCGCGGACTATGGGTCTCCCTGATAACAACCGCCACCCCCCCTACCCTACCTTGGGCCCTTGGCTGGTGTAGCACCCGGAAGCCTGGTGGGCAAAGTTCTATCAGAGGGACACCTCCCTCCAAGCCCAACCATGTTTCTGTAATGCAAGCCAGGTCTGTGTTTTCCTCCTCAATCAAATCCTGAATGAGGGGAGCTTTATTAACCACAGACCTGGCATTAAAATACACCAACCTGAGCCCAGTGCCCCCATCTCTCAAACCCCCAGCCGGTTGGATGGAACCCAGAGGGTCGGAGCACATCACCGCTCAAAGAGAATGAATAGAATGTTTGGTTGATGCAATGCTTGCTGGGTGATGCAATCTCCTTAGGAAATGTTGAAATGAAGTGAGCCCTGCCGTTAGATGGGTAGAGGGCTATTATGTCCTGAGGGATCATGTCTTAATTCCATCACCCTGGAGCTGAAGGTCTAAATATCTTGTAGATAGGCTGGCCCAGTCCTGCTCAATGGGCACCAAATATCTGCTGGGGGCAGGGAGCTGCTCTTTGACTTTAAAAACATGTTTTTCCTTTTCTCATCCAGGGAAATATAATATTCTGCCTTTTTAATATTTCCTAGAATATTTCATTCTTCTAGGAGAGAGACGGGTGCTAACTTTCTACAGGTGCAAGCCTTTCACCCAGGAATTAACGCACTTCCAGGTAGGTGCCCAAAGTGGAGTGGGGGGGGATTTAGAGAGCTCCTGGCTTGTAGCCTGGAAAAATGAATTGCTGCCATTGATCAGCTCTTCCCTGCAAGGGTTCTCCTGCAGGTGCCCAAATTGGGGGGGGGGAGAGAGATTTTACATTTCTACCTACTTTTAGCCTGGAAAAAACCATTGTTGCCACTGATCAGCGCTTCCCTGCAAGGCTCTCAGAAAGGCACCCAAAGTGGAGTGGAGGGATTTATCTTTGCAAAGTACTGTACTTACAAACACAATAGTTCGCAAAGTACGGTACTTAAAAAGAAGCAAAGCAGTTTTCAGAGTGCTTTCAAACAAACAGTACTGTACAGTAACCAAAAAGAATATTTTAAAATACTTACAAAAGCAACTATAGAACTCCAGTCCTCTCCTCCCCACAGCAGAATGAGAAACAAAATTGGTGCCAGCTGCAAAATCCCTGGATCTGGATCCCTGGATCCCTGTTTGGCCATGTGACCAGGAAAACAAAAACAAAAACAGCCAACCATATGGTCTTCTGGAAATTGCTGTCATAACCCTGAATGACAAAGGGAAGTCACAGGGTTAAAAATGGCCACTGTTGCAGGAGTGATTGAATCCAGATCACATGACTTCAGAGGCCTCTTCTTGCTCGCAATTTTGAATTCGTAGTGTAAGTACACTTTTGGAGTAAATTACTTGTTTATTCTGCATGTACTTGTGAATGTTTGCTAAATGGGCATTTGTACTTGAGGGATTGCTTTTAGCCATTTCACTCCATATGCTCCATGAGTAAAAATATGTTTGCTTGTTTTTATTATTGTTATGGATGGCTCGAAGAGCCAATTAGCAAGGTGAGCAACTGAACAAGTCAGTCAGTGTCTGTCTCCATATAATGTCAATCAGAGCAACAGTGAAGAAGGATTTGCTCAACAATAACAGTTTAGCATCTAGGTTGAAGCCAGATGACCCACCTATCTTTTAGTCATTAAGTTGGCCTGTTGAAAGTATCACTGTGAGAAATTACTTTCTCTTTAGTTTTATGTGTTTGCAGCACTAACCACTCAACATTTGAATTTTCATTTTTTTCCCTTTTCCCTCTTCATTTGGTCTTCATATCTCAGTCTGCAGATATTTATAGCATTGCTCATGCAACTGCTACCCACAAAATTATATCATATTATTACTCTGTTCTGCTTTTGGTAAGACATAATCAAGGAGAGGAAATATGAAAAAGAACCAAGGAGAAAAACAGATACATGCTAATTAAGGTGCCCCGGGTTTCTTCAAAACAAGGGTTTTCTACTCCTACCGTATGCTTATATGGAGAACTAATTCCTAAAGCATAGAAAATATTTCTACTTTTTCAAATGATATAATACTCTTTTATTGAAAACTATCATATTGGTATTCCTCAGTTTGTGACCAGAATTGGGACTGGAACTTTCATTGTTAAGCCCAATTTTGCAACCTCTTTTGCTAAAGTTATTAAATTACCCCAGTTGTTAAGTGACTCACATGATTATTACACAAATCTGGTTTCCCCCGTTGACTTGGCTTGTTGGGAGCCAGTTGGGAAATTTGCAAATAGTGATCACATGACTCTGAGACACTTATCACCATTGTAACTGACATACATACATGATGGTTGCTAAGCATCTGAATTTTGATCACATGACCATGGGGATGCTGCAATTATTGTAAGTGTGAGGACCAGTTATAAGTAAGTCACTTTTTCAGTGCTGTTGTAACTTCGGATAGTTGCTAGACAAAGGGTTGCACATTGAGGACTACCTATATTTGCCTTGTTAAATTAAACCAAAAAGTATTCTGATCCCACATTCTGTGTTTTACCAGTCAAAAGATAGAGACCCTTGTTGTGACGAGCAGCTATAGAAATTTAATAAATAAGTAAATAACCTGCTGTGAAAGTTACAAACAGGTAGTGAATGTCGTGTCAAAATTCATATAATAAATAGAACCTGATAGAGATTCTATAGAGATATAGATAGAGATAGCCAAAGTGCAGTCTGGGCATTTGCTCCAAGCATTCAATATATAGTACTTAACCCAAAATAGACTTAATGCAAGTAAGATGAAGTCCTAACAATTAACTAGTAGAACAACTTGCCTTCACAAGTTGTGGGTGCTTCATCAATGGAAGTTTTAAAGAAAAGACTAGACGGTCTGAAATATTATAGGTTCTCCTGCTTGAGCAGAGGGCTGGACTAGAAGACCTCCAAGGTCCCTTCCAGCTCTATTCTGATTCTGATTCTGAGTGACTGTTAATTCAGAAGCCCATTGATGCCAGGATAACTTTGGCTTTCAAAGAGGCTGTGATATCTCAGAGAGAAATGGCTCACAGCTCCTGCTTTGACAGCATATGGATTATGGAAGCTATAGCCAGGATGGCTTTCTCTAACTTAGTTGCAGACTTTTCTGGTGCTGTATATTTTGACAACAATCACTCCTTTCCTTAACATCTCTCATTTGTACTGTTCCACGTGGGATTGCCCTTGAAGATCATTTTGAAACTCCATTTGGCACAATGGCCTGGGCAGTCATAGTACATCCATGAAACACCACTACTGGGGAACTGCATTGGATGTACAATTATTCCCTGCTGCAATTCAGGTTCCTGGTCACTCTCTTTAAAATACTATACTAAAATATTATATGGCTCAGGATCTTCTTGTGTCCAAGACAGGTTCAGCCCCTATCAATCTGCACTTCAAGTGAATGCCTGCTGGCAGTGGTAAGGAGCATTGTGGCAAAGGTGACTCATCTTTGGAACATTGTGTCCCATGAAGTAAAGATGTCCTTCTAGTTATGACCTTCAAAAGCTATTGAAAATGACCCTTGGTAACTAATAGATGTAGGGTCATTGATTCATTGCATGTCAGTAAGCCAGTGTCAACTCTTAGTAACCACATAGATTTCCTCCATGACAATCTGTCCCTAACCTGGATTTTCAGGTTTTCCAATGGTGCACTCATCACCACTGTAAGTTGCCCTCTTCTTCTCTTTTCTTCCAGCTTTCTCAGCATTAAAGCTTTCTTAATTAAGATTAATCACCTTTCTTTTCAATGGCCAAATGCCACAAAGATATACATTGTATATTGGAGAGCACAGAACAAGTTTTCTTCAACCTATCCATTTGTGAAATTTTTTTTTAATATCTGTACATTTGTTAAGCATATCTGAGTCTCAAATTTCTATTTTATTTGATTTCCAATTGAAAAACAAAAGGAAATCATGATATTATATTTAGAATAGAATACAAGAGAATACTTTATTTATTGTCACTTTGAATGTATACTTATCGGCATACATTAAATGAAATCACATTGCATACAGCACTCAAAGGGTCTCCACCTCTAATATAAACATAAACATGACAAAATACATACATACATACATACATACATACATACATAATTATGCATGTACCAACATATATTACATGACACGGAGAAACAACACAGTCTAGTTCAGATGTATACAAGTACATGGCAAGAGAAACAAATCTTGCAAGTTTACCAGACGGATGGCATAGGGAACAGAGCTGTTACAGAATCTAGAAGTTCTGCTAGAAATACTTTGAAACCTCCTCCCAGAGGGGAGCAACAGAAACAGACCATGAAGTGGGTGTGTGGGGTCTCTAACAATGCTTTGAGCTCTAAGCACATAGCGCTTATAAGCAATATCCTGAATGACAGGAAGCGAGCTTCCTATAATCTTGGCTGTCCTTACCACTCTCTTTGTCTATTTGTAGCTTTATTTCTGAATGTCAGTTGTGGAATCTTAGAAGGGAGCAAGAAGTGCCATAGAGAAATTGCATTAATTCCCTATAATAAAATTGTAAATTATAATTTACACTTAATTTGAAACTATTTGAAGACTGAAGTCCCTCATACCAATGTAATAGTGGATTCAGATTCACAGCAAAAAAAAACAATTTACAACTCTAGGGCAGAGAGGAAAGGAACACAGCTCTTTCATGTGCTATTATGTAGTTCATAAGGAAGGCTTTTCTGACTGAATACCTCATTAGTAGAATTGCTTGTTAGAATTTAGATGTTCTCTCATATCACTTGAGTCCCATCCATGCTTTAAGAGATTGGGTTTTTTGAAGAAGCATTTGATTTTATTGTCTTTTAAGTTAACATCTAGTAAATGTAGCCAGTGGTGGGATTCAGCCAGTTCGCACCACTTTGGGAGAACCAGTTGTTAACTTTCTGAGCAGTTTGGCAAACTGGTTGTTGGAAGAAATCATTAGGGCAGAGAACCAGTTGTTAAATTACTTGAATCCCACCACTGAATGTAGCTCTACAAGATCTCTTTTATACACAGAGATAAATTATTTACTCTTGCTTGACTAGTAGATGTCCTTGATTCAAAGAGGTCCTCCATAAGGATGGCACATCTGAACCAATGTGATCCACAGTTTTATTCAAATTCAAATTTACTCACATCCATGGTGTTGTTCTCCATAGGAGAATAAAGGCAGCCTAAAAATATTGTTCATGGTTGCATGCACATGCACACACATGTGTACGCGCATACACGCTCACACACACACAGAGGCAAGATTAAGACATGAAATGGCTGACCATGAATCTACCCCAAGTTTCTTCTTTTCATCTTTTGAATTATTTCCTCTTTCCTTACTAACAGCATTCATAAAATTTCAGAAAGTTACTTTAGAAAATTGCACTCCTCTGACAAATATTTTCTATCAGCCGTCAGTGCAAAATGAATAATAATGGAATCAGCACAGCTGAAATGAAAACAACACCCAATTTAAGGGAGAGAAACATCTGCCCTCCCTCTCTCATTTCTTTTAGGATGGTGACAGCATTTGATGTTTTCCAAAACAGGTCTGTTATTGCTGATGTGCTTTCAGACTTATAAAGATGGCAGTTAAATCGCTATACAAACTTCCACTCTGATCAGCAGAGTGCTTAAAGGAAGAAGTACTTGACATCCACACAAGTGGAAAAGGTGATGTTTCTACTTCCCTTTAAACCACACTATATATGGCTGCTGTTAAACTGACATCTTGCCATTTTCCCTTCTGCTTTTCTTTATTGCCACATCATTTATAACTCTTATGGTGCATAATTCTGGACTTACTGAGATGTCATATACTTTATGACCTTTACTCCTTTTGAGCTGAATTTGTTCTTCCCAAGCAACCTGGCAATGCATGAGAAGTGACTTGTCCCTGTGCTCTCTCTGACCAGATGCTGTCATATCTGTCCTTTAATTTGTGCCATGTATTTAAAACACATGAAGTCTTTCTGTGAGATGAGCCACAAAAATATTGCCTTCCCCCAGGGAGTGGGGAACAAGCTTCTATACAGCAAAACAACCAGAGGGCTTCCAAGAAATAGCACATGAGTGCATATGTAATAGTACTTTTTGGGAACTGGCATGCTTTATCTGATCAGTCAGCCCATGTTGCACAGCCAGATATCATGCTCCAGTCTACTGCTATCAAAGACAGTGTAAACTACACATTTGTTTAACCTGGAAGTTTGCAAGGTATACCTCATTTGATGAGGTGTAAATCATAATCTTATGAAATGCAGATTTTGAAACTGGATGTTTCTCCTCCAATCTTTCTCTTTCTCTAAAAGAACACATCTCTGTGCATGTCTACATGGTTATTTTGAACTCTAAAGGTTCCTATTGAAAATGACAGCTCTATGTTTATCATACATTTTCAAAGATACTCTGCAGGTTACTAGAAAAAAATAATCTCCAAGAACGATCATAATTCTTCTGTTCTTCAGAAGACTGTTTCCTGGTTTTCCAGTCCAAGTTGGTTCAAAGATGAAATAACATAAGAAAGATGCTCATTTTGTCTCTGTTGTTATATGAAGCTGTCTAGATTGTGAAAGATTGAGATACTTAGAAGAAATATAGAGAAACATCTTTAGAACATTAAGTATGAGAGAAGGAACATTTCTGCAGTTCATTTGCATACAGACTGATGAAGTGGATTATGATCCATGAAATATTATTTAAAAATTTGCTCAACTTTAGGTTTTTACAAATGTGTACCTAAAAACTAACATAGACCCCTGTGTAATCCAACTACTTTTGTCCCAGAATTAAAACACTAAAAACTCTGATGAATTTTGGTTCCTAACAAGGGCATGTGTTATTTTACACATTAATATAAATAACTGATCCTTAAGAATAAATACATTTCTAAAAGCCAGGTTGGCATAAATTTCTTATCTAATAATATCTGAGATAAATATTTTATTCTTCATTCCACATCTTCATTTATTATTGGTTGCAAAAAAAGCAAGCTACAGTATCACAACTGGTACAGGTAGTTATTGTTTAGCAATGCAGTTTAGCCATTCACCAGTTGGTTCTAGCGAAATGATCACTAGCCAAACCATATGACTGACAGAAAGAGAGCGAAAGAGCAAAAATTTCTGGTTGCTTCTGCCTCATTTAAATAAAGTTCTCTTAGGCAACAGTGCTAGTATTATTCTCATTCTGGTGTGCATTGTTATCAGGCACAGAAGTGTGTGTGTGTATATAAGTCTGTGCTTTGGTCAGAAATGATTTCTTTTTTTACTATAAATTATTATCTTACACTTTTTACTCTTAAGCTTTTATTTGTGAATGGTTGCTATCCAAGGCAGTTGCTAAATGAGGACTACCTGTATTCAATACTGCTCAGTGCTACAGAAGAGGAGCAGATGGCAAGGGGCCTCCAATTTCAGCACTTCAACACTCCTAGTTTTACCTAAACACATCTACTTGTAAGGCTATATTTCAATGATTAATATTCTTTCCAATAAGAATAATTGAGTGTATGGGCTTGAAAGAGCATAGAATTTTGATAGTATTGAACATATACTGTGAGAAGAGAAACCACCTTTTTTTAGGATGTGTTCCATATTCCCAGCTGTTCTGTGTAATAGTGAAGAAAGTGAAATCCAGATGTGACCTTTAAAACATCCTTTAATGTTTCTTTTGTACAGGACATTCCAATCCAGTATCCAGCCCTCAAGAGAGGTCAACTACAGATACATGATGCTTTTTATTACCTTTTGTAGCATCAGCTTTTAGTGACACTATATTCCTAAAGCTCTTATTACAGTTTAAATCTATCATTTTCCCCCAATTTCACATTCATCTATACTGTTTCTTAATAAGCTGGCTTTTTTTTCCCTTTAAAACAAGATTCTAGAAATGTATTCATCATTTCTATTTATGTTTTAGTGAATATACATTTCTGGGATTATGTTTTTAACCAAATTTCCTAACTCTAATATATTTTTAAATTTATTTCTAGTAGTGTACATGTTTTCATGAAACAGTAACACATACAGTATAAAATATATGCACAAAATCTCCTTTAAAAAAATTAGGGCATTGCTTGGCTGAACTTAGAGTAATGCATACACTAGAGTATGATACCTGGCTCTGTGGCTGGGTACTGCTTTTACAAATATGGGTAGGGCAGATTTGCAATAAAATGTGAAATGAACTATTTTATTTGTTCTTCATTTCCCCAAGGATGTACAGTAGATATGTGAAACTAGATATCAAAGCACGTTTAAATATACTGCTGAAATGCAGCTCATCATGCAACCATCAGCAGTAGTGGGTTTCAATTTCAGCTGCTACTGTTCACTGATGGACGCGTGGATGCTCACACACATGTGTGACACGTCTGCACATGCACAGTGATGTCCAGGTGGGTGGGCAGAGCCTCCTGCCACCGCTGCCACTACCAGTTTGCCCAAACTGGGACGAACTGGTAGCAACCCACCACTGACTATCAGCATGTTGTTCAAATGTTGCAACAAATATTGACAGACAACTTTATAACCTCTGACCCCTTGTAATATCTTTACAACATGGATCTGAAAAATATAATAAAGCTTCTTCAAAGAATGGCTTGTGTTTTGCAAAATATCATGCATGCCGATTCACTTCTTCTGTCTATAAATGACTAGCTTCTTAATTTCTTCATGTTTTTAAAGAGATCGTACAAATAAGCATGCCTTTAAACATACACATTTAAACATATACATTTCTAATATCTCTTACTTAATATCCCTATTTGAGGCTGATGCTATTAACATTTAGTTATTTGATTTTTTGCTATTTGTGGGAGCATTAAAGCAGATGATCAATGGGCCACTTACAGTGTAGAGAAAGACTTTGGAAAGAAATTGTCAGACCTGGGACAAATTCCCAGACAGTATTCTTTGAGACCTTCCCCAGTACAATCTGAAAATAATGTGTGGAATAGTAAGAAAAATAAAATAAAGTGAACCCCTTACAAGTAGAAGGAAATTTTATTCAGTAACAATAATTTGAAAGGGACTTATTTTATTCCTTTTTATGTAGTTCCTGTCTGATTGCTAGGTCATTAAGTGAAAGATTAGAAAATGAATAAAATCCCTGATGAAAATGAATAAAATCCCTGATGAAAACAGCTAGGGCAATTGATGCAAGAAAAAAAAATCACCAAGAACACCTTTCTAACTTCTGAGAATTCAAACATCTGTGTTCTCTCTCAAGAGGAAATTGTTCACTTCTTATGGCTTAGCTCAATATAGGGAAAAGCTGTTAGCTGTTTTCTTTTTGGTTCCTGTTGTTTCTGGTAGTAGACAAGAACTGACAGAACCTTGGTAGCTTGAAGATGGGTGGACTTCAACTCCCAGAATCCCCCAGCCAGCAGCGCTTCAAGCTTCCAAGATTGAGAAACACTGGATTAGAACAAGAAGACTATGGAATAGATCATATCCCAGCCAGTTGCAAGGGCTGAAAAAAGATTACTCTTATTTCCTTTGTTAGAGATTTCTATTTTTATAAAGCATAGTTGCAAAGTTGATACATGTTTTCTTCATAAAAAGAAAAGGTAAGCATTCCTAAACTGTGCTATGCACATACAGTAGATACGTTTGCATTCATCGAGACATCAGAGATAGTTAACCCATCTCTGTTTAGAGCCACAAAAACAGTTGTGTGTGAATCACCTGAATTCATTCTGAATGTTGAGAGAAGCATATTATGCTTCAAGTGTGAGATTTGAAATTCAAGGACAAACCAAGTGTTGACTCTTGGAAATCCGAGTTAAAATAATATCCATCTAATAGAAGCATCAACACATGGTTGCTGCTTCATGTTTTGGCAGAACAGGACAAAAATGGAGATGGCAGAGCTGCTTGAGAAGTTTCTACTGAGGAATTTTGTTGCCTGCCTCAATCAATAGAATTAGCAGTGTACAAGAATAAAAAGTAAGGTTTGGATCAGAAGAGAATAGAATAACGGAGTTGGAAGGGACCTTGGAGGTCTTATAGTCCAATCCCCTGTTCAAGCAGGAAACCCTATAACATTCTGAACAAGTGGCTGTTTAATCTCTTCTTAAAAGCCTCCAGTTTCTGGTGCTTTAGAGAATAGGCTGACTTCCTCTTCTTTGTGGTAGCTCCTCAAATATTGGAAGGGGTTGTGGAAAAATCACGAGTGCTTCTTGGACTGATCAGACTTTTGCTCCTACAACTGAGCTGAACTCAGTACTACCATCTCATTAGCATAAGAAACAGCAAAGTTAAACCTTCTGGCTGGCCACATTAAAGAAACTAAAACTGGAGAAAGTGAATACCGCCCAGAGCAATGACAGTGTCGCTACCCCAAAAGATCTCTGGTGGGCATAGAATTTAATAAGGTAATAAATCTCATTAGCTCATATCACTGTCAGAGTTCCCATCCCATCACTCAACCTCCCCTCCAGCATTCTTCATCTATGGCACTGAAGAGTTGTGCATTGTCTGTAACAATCCCAGAAGCAGAAGATATGAAATTTCAAAGGAAAACAGTTATCTGATTCAATTTGCAAATCAGTTTCAACACAGTGGTGTGATACAGCATCTATTCCAAGTGCCCTTTTGAAGTTTTGCAAAAGTCTTCTAGAGAAACCTGGTTTGAGCAAAACTTTATTAAATTCACTAATTATTTACTGGAGAAATTCAAATCTGTTCTGGGGAAATGTTTGGAGTTTTAACTGGGCTTTGCCAACAGTGAGAGACACAAGAGAGAGTCAAATGTTATGACATCAATTATTTTGAATTTCCCAAGTTCTAAAAATGAGAATGACATAAACAGTTCGTTAAAAATGTAAGTATTAGATGGGATTTTGAAGACAATCTGATTGAAACTGTTTCCCAGTGCAAAAATCCATTATTACAATATCCATGATACATGGATGTAGGAACATTTTTCAGAGACACTACTGCAGAAAAGAAGCAGACCTTCATATCTTTATTCCAGCATTTCTGAGGGAAGCTCAGTATGACATCTTGATTATAAATTGCAGTCAGAGGGTAACTTGATAGGAGGAATGCTGAAACAAGCCTGCAGTTAGTACTAAAGCATCATATGATATGTCAAGCCTCCAAATTAGGAAACAGAGTCAAGATACAACCCAAAAATCAGAATAAAGACTTCAGGAAGACCACAGCGCTTGAGAAAGCTTCCACAAAAATATTAAACCTTTTTATATTACTGATCTTTCATATCACACGGCCACCCTGGAAGGTGGAGTTAATCCAGAACTTCCTTAAGAAGTTTCAGCCTGAGGTTCATTGGTTCACTACATGGGATAATTCTAAAAAGAGCCCAGAAGTTCTTCATGCTTGATCTGTTTTCTTTTAATCCTCAACTCAGCAAATATTTGATATTTAGAATGACAGAGAACAGTTCATTCCAAATGAGCTTTACTGATGACTGGAAATGTGGATCTAGGTCTCCACATCAGACGGACTACCACCTATACCACAATGGGTCTCTGACACAGAACCTGCTGAGACATATGATGTTTCTTTGCACAAAAAAGATGTACTATGGCCCCCGGGGATCCTTGCAATATTAAAGTCTCTCTGCACACACAATCCATCATAATGATGGACATTTTGCTAGTTTTTAATATCCACATCTTACCTGTCTCAGCAGGCTGTGTTATATCCTTGGGAGAGGAAAAAAAAACCCTCCTTCACATCTCATACGTCTCAGCTGGAAAGGAGGAAGATGGTATATGGTGCAAAGGATGAAAGAAGGTAGTATTTGATTATGTGCACCATAACCATGGACATAATTTTACAAGCATTTATACAGGGAAGGGAAGATTATCCTGTTTGGTTAACCATGTCTAAAATAGGTTAGTCTCCATCTATGGAAGCAGTAGGGGATTAAATATAGGATTAGCATACAATTGTTCAAATAGTGTGAAATCCTTTCCATAATTGTAGTTTTGAAAATGCTTTTATGCCTTCTTCATTATGCCTTTCTTGTATATACTAACCTTTGCCTGCAGAAAATAGTCTACTCTAGTGTCTTTCAAAGGATGGATTTGGTTTTGCTCTTAGATTAAGTGGCATCTGGATGATGAACAATAGATCTTTTGTAATTAGGAAAGAAAAGGGATGGAAAAGTACAAACTGAAAACTAAGTGGTTAGTGTAAAGAGACCACTGTTTAAAATGTCTCACCTTTTAATCATCCCCATTTTCTCATTAAGCCTCTAGTATCCTAATGGGATTTGAAAAGATATTCACAGATACAAAGGCAGAGCTTAATTTTGATATTTACATGGCCCAAAGTCAATTAGGGACATTTTCTTCATTGAAGATAAAATTCAATATACTTTAGTTTTTTTTTTCCAGTCAGGTTTTTTAAAAGGGAAAGGCATGCTGAATTGTCTATATTTATTGCATGCATTATGAAGGCAGCTTGTATCCATTTAATATCATACTGGAAGGTCCTTTAGAAATATATTATAAGCTGATAAAGGCAAAAACTAGTTTCCATGGGGAAGGTGCAGATAATTAACATATGTTAGCCACAAGCCAATGCAGAGATGTGTGGTTTAAATTAAGGTTGACTCAGTTTTGCATCCTTCCGAGGTTGGTAAAATAAGGACACTGATTGTTGGGGGAAATATGCTGACTCTGTAAACTGCTCAGAGAGTGCTATAAACCACTGTAAAGCAGTATACAAGTCTAAGTGCTATTGCTATTTAACACACTCTTCCTCTAAGTTAAATTTCAATAAAATTGATACATTTTAACAAAAATGTGTTCACCATCAGCACAAAATTGCATTTCAAATTCTATTTTAGTTTATTCCATGCTGTAAGTCTTTTTATCTATTTTAAATCTTTCAGATAACTATAAATGGGACAAATATTGACAGCTATATTTTTCTGCTATTAATTGTTTTTTTCAATTTGATTTTCAATTTCCCTTGCTAGTTTGTCAACAAATCCTGGTACCTCAACCAATTATCTCTGCCAGTTCTCTTCTATGATATGCTTCTTGACCTGAGACCCATAAAAGTGTTTTTGGGCAAAACCTGGGTTTATATCTATTCCATATTATCAATATGGCATGTCTGATAAAATGATTTGTAAACTCCATATTAATTTTAACTTTATCATATCATAAGTTTCCATGCCATTCAAACCTTCTAACTAAAAGTTTCTTGGCATCTGCAATATCCATTCTTTCATCCAAACCAAACAACAAGCAGGGAAATAAAATTCCAAATCTGGTATAAGTCAGTTGATGATAGTTATATCCTTATATCCTTAAATCATCCTGAATTATATTGTATTATGGCTGCAGTGCATACAATTTTAAATCAGGACGAGTCTATGGAAAATTCTGTATGTTATTTTGTTACTTCTTAGATGTTTTCTTCTCAAAATGACCAGAGTTGGTAGAGAATTAAGAGCGCAACATGCAAAAATCATCTTTCTCGTGATATTTTCTGCTTAAACTCAGCACCTGAGTCAGAATATTGAGATCACTATATTTTTTCCACCCATTCAGAAAATATTATGTGGCAAATGATTCTAAAGATGGCATGCTTGCATAATATGATGAGACCCAAAGACCTTTTGCTGTTTTTCTATAGTTTTTGATGTAGCAATCATTCCTTTTTTGGGGGGGGGGGGACTCAATGACGTAGCTTTTACATTAAGAACATTTATGTTAAGGTGGGAAACCTTCAAGGATATTCCTTGTATTAGATTGCTTCAACACAGGTAAGTACTTGTTCTGATAATGGGGAAACCAATTTTTATCAAATTTCAGGCCTAGGGCTATGGCATAAATCATACTCTTTTGTTAAAGATCTATACTTGAGGGCAGTTGGAACAACTCTTCATTGAAGAGACAGGATAGATGAGAGAGAGAAGGGAGAGAGGGAGAGAGAGTGGGTTGATAGATATGATGTCTAAAAGCTCTCTCAAGCTTTGACTCATATCAGAACAAACTAGAATCTCAAATGGATAAATCCAACACAATGTACAACTCAAAAGTCTTTTTCAGGAAGTACTTGTACTTGATGCTAGCCAGCAAAGAAAGTAGCTGAATTTGTTAAAATTGGAATCATTATTCAGCTAGCATTGTTTCTTCTCCCAAAAGGGAAACTTGTAAGGCCGCAGTCAACTGAAGTAAGGCACAGTAACATTCTTATAAAATTCTTTCCACCCTTCCACCTTCCACCCTTGAATCCCTTGGCAATTATAGAATTGAACCTTACCCTCCAGCTCCTCACCAAAAGTAGCTTTAATAGTTCAGTCAAGAACAGCTTTCAAAACCCATAGGCTAATTGTTAAAAAGGCCTACCCCTGAGCAGTCTTGCTTGTCACATCCCCACCTATTACACCCAACATTCAAATATATCTGAGTAGTAAGGTTCCAGCAGTAGTTACCTGAAAATCTGTCTCTTCAACAGAGAAATTCATGAATAAGGGCTAAATTGCAGGAAAACTGAGTCCAAATGCCTATGGGAAAAGATAATGATTATTTAGATAATTACTCAATGATCAAACCAGTTTGTCTGACAGATTCACTGTGTTGCAGCAAATAAACATTATGTAGAATAAACTTGACTTATTTCACCCATCGTTTTCCAGTTATTTTTTCTGAGTTCCATTATCCGCAGATGATGGCTAAATGAATCTGATGAACCTGACAACAAAATCATGATCATCATATACTTGTCTCTTCCTTTGGAAAGGCAAATAATTCTGGCAGCCCTCACGGCTCCATTTTCACCCATTTTGGAAAAGGGGAGAAAAAGCAGGGGAAATAACAGCCTGCATTATGAATCTCAGCAGGGCATTTTAAGATAGTTAATTGGTAGCACTTTTCACAAGTTAAATTGGAAAATATGCACAATGGAAGCCTTAATTCTGATCTAATTAATATTTAAAGCAGCTTTTTAAAATTCTAGGTTCCCTTTCTTTAGTGTTTCTACAAATATGTTATTTTATATTATTCATGCATTATTAAACAAACCATGTTTTAAATATGCAGGTATTATAATGGGAGAAAGAGTGAGGGAGGGGCTAGGTTCACATATTTTTCTAACTAAAAACCAAACAGAAGAGAATGAATAGAAAAGTGGCTGATAGAGCCAGTTTGTTTTATTGGTGAAGACACCATGCCAGAAACTAGTGACTATGAGTTCTAGTCCTGTTTTGGGTGCAGACCAATTGGGTGACCTTGAATTAGTCACTTTCTCT
>JANHZT010007481.1:8142-20794 GCA_032468215.1 Stegonotus admiraltiensis | reverse complement strand
GCGGGGCTAAGGTAAGGAGGGGCTAGGGTAAGGAGGGGAATGGTGGGAACACCTATTAACCCATACAGCCTGGGTTACGGGTATATGTGTGTGTGTGAATACAGGTAAGACATCAATATGTAACATATTCAAAAATAATTTTCAAGAACAGAACATTTCCTTAACTTTCCAGTAAAACGTACTCCAATTCATGGCCAGGTCTCGCAAGATCACTGTAGCGAGATCAATAGCCCCAGGCCTGCCAGAAAAGCCAGGTCTTCACTGCTTTCCGGAAGGCCAATAGGATGGGAGCGGTCTGGACCTCAGGAGGTAATTGCTTCCAGAAAGCCAGGGCAGCCACAGAGAAGGCCCTCCCCTGTGGGCCCGCCAGCTGACATTGTTAGCTGATGGGACCCGGAGGAGACCGACTCTGTGGGATCTTACCAGTCGCTGGGAGCTATGCAGTAGAAGGTGGTCTCGAAGATAGCCTGGCCCTGAGCCATGTAGGGCTTTAAAGGTAATAACCAACACCTTGAATTGTGCCCAGAGACTGATAGGGGGCCAGTGCAGCTCACGGAGAATTGGTGTAATGTAATGAGGGGGGTATCTAGGTGCACCCACAATAGCTCGTGCAGCTGAATTCTGGACCAACTGTAGTCTCTGAACACTTTTCGAGGGTAGCCCCATGTAGAGTGTGTTGCAATAATCCAACCATGAGGTGACAAGGGCATGAGTGACTGTGAGGAGAGCCTCCTGATCCAAATAGGGTCGCAATTGGTGCACCAGGTGAACCTGTGCAAAGGTCCCCCTACCTACAGCTGTCAGGTGTTGTTCCAATCCTAGCTGGGTGTCTAGGAGGACACCCAATTTGCGAGCCCATTCTGAGGGGGGTATTTTCTCCCCACACCAGGACCAAGGATGGCAATCGACATAGTCTTTAGGAGGCAGTACCCACAGCCATTTAGTCTTGTCTGGGTTAAGTCTGAGCCTGTTGACTCCCATCCAGATCCTCACAGCCTCCAGGCACCGGCACATCACACCCACCACCTCACTAAACTGACAATGGGTGGAGATATACAGCTGGGTATCATCAGCATATTGTTGATATCCCACCCCACTATCAGTCCATCCTGATAACCCTGACATGAAGATACCCCATTAATCATTTTCAAAGGACATCTCTCATTCCCAGCCCAGTCTAAATTCATTCCAAGTTATTCCAGTATAAAATAGTATTTTCTGTCTTCTCCTGACGTAAGTATTAATGTATGAACAATTTATGACATCTTTTTCATTAACTTGGGGATGTTTATTGTGTGTGGAATAGAGTTGGGGGATTTATTGCTGTGTTAAAACAAACCAGCCAAACCAAAAACAACTGTGTAATTCTATATTGTGGCTAAAACGATATGCATATTCATCTTCAGCTCCAGTGAACATAGCAGGAGTGATGTCTGAATAAACATTCAAAGGACTGTTGTGCACAAATGGTATTGAACATTTGCATTACCCACATTCTTCACCTCTGCTTACAAAAGTGTACCCACTGAATGCCATGTCTTTTCACAGCAGTGTAATTACATTTTACATAGAGTAATATTTTATACAGTAGAGTAAAATTGTACTTTATGTAATAATGTTGTCATCCTAAGTTTGAAAGAATGACCTTGTTTGAACATGACCATGTGAAAAAAGATAAGGGTTGTATTTTTATCACTCATCAACCCCCACCCCCAACACAAAGTTACCATTGTGTTTCCCTTTCAAGCAACATCAGTCTTAAAATATTGCCAATAGCCCAGAAAAGTATTTCAGCAGTGTAAGATAACTGGCACAATATAAGTACAAAGTTATTATATTACATAAGAATAGAGCTTTATAGACAAGAAAATAAAAATCTATCATAAAGAAGAGAGAGCTGGTGGTTGAAGATGTAGATAATGAAAGATAGTGACATGTGTAACATACACTCATTTAAGTAATCACATGTTTGCTTTTCATCTTAAGTATAAAGTCCTGTGTTGGTCTTATAGCCTTATGCAGCATCCTGGGACTCAGATAGTGATGGAGACACTCACAGTATGGCTTCAGTCTGACCGAGTTTGGCCCCATTAGCAGAACAGGAAGTTTCACAGTCATTGCACTGCATGCAAGGTGGGGGCTTACTTGAGGCTTATTGCTAAGATATGACTGTGAAGAGTGGAAATAGCACTCTAGAAATAAAACCACCCACCAGTGTAAAAATAAATCAACTAATTGCATCAGTATTTCTTTTTGAGTAAAGGTAACAACAATTGATGTCACAGAAGTAAAATCATCCGTAGGACTAAAGGTTTTCTTCAAAATGACAAAAAAAATGGTGTTGCACCATGGTGTCAAGGTTGTGATACCTGTACAAAAGGAGTACATGTTGTGTCACAATGGTACATTTCTACTTTCACCATCCTCCCCCCACCAAAAAAATCCATGATAAAATGAGCAATACACAGAAACCACTATCATTTATAGCTGTACCTCATGTTTGGATTTGGGCTCTGAAATTTTAAAACAACCCTTACGAATAAGAGAATACCATGATCCTAGGTGTTCTCAAAGTCATCTCTAGATCTGGCTGTTATTCCCTCCTTCCCCTACCCCTGACGGTACCAGAGCAATCCTATATTTCACTACTTTCCTCTACATCAGGCATTATTTTGCTGCAGCTGCATACAGTATATATCTGAAAGTTACATTTAAGGTTGATGTAATTCAGATGGGTTGCCAAGGTCACTGTATAATGGTTTATTTTGTCAGAGCAAGATATTGATATCCTAAAGGGTTCAAGGGGTACCACATCAATGTTGGCATAAAAGCAAACACTGTTTAAAGAAAATTATACACAGAGAGATGCACACACACATACATGGTTATTTGTTATCTCTATTTATTACTAGCATCCATCATTCATCCAAGGTACGTTTATCTGTTTAATTCAATCTCAGATAAGGCAGGTTTTAAGAAATGAAGACTGCTATTATTTCTAGGATAGGCTATTTTTATTTCAGAAGGCTAAATAGTAACACCTGTAACTTAGCAGAAAGTGCTAAGGATATAGCCAGACTCAGGAGTGGGTTCTACTTACCTTTACTACCGGTTCTCAATGGGAACACGCGCATGCACTCGCTTCGCTCACTCATGCACCTTGCTTCTGCGCATGCGCAGATTGCTTCTGATGACGTCAGGGTCATTGGGCGGAGCCTCCCGCTGGTTTTACTACCGGTTCTATAGAACCAGTCCGAACCGGGGACAACCCACCACTGGCCAGACTGAAACACCAGGGTGGAAAGGAGGGAAGGCGAGCAGCTCTGATTTTTTGCCTGAGCTGGAGTCCTCACCATGACTCATAAAAGGGCCAACAATGCAGTTCTATTCATGTAACTCGGATTCTGGCTCTTACTTACTAATAAGTTCCAGAATTTCAACTACAAATTTAGTACAAGCATTTTTTGCAAAGAGTCATGAACCATGTATGACTGATGTCCCACTATTGGCCATACAGATTGAATCTCCCCAGTCAAACCCACCATGTATTTGGAAAATCTAACAAATCAACACCCATCCCTTGAACTGTTCTGTTAATTGTCATAAAAGACTTGTGTTCATTAGACATGAATGCAAATTCTTCCTTGACTTCCATCAGATTCATTTTAAAATTATTCTTAGTTTAGGATTCCCCCTATCAGAAATATATATTTTCCTACAGTCTGTTTCATTGCTGATCATATTTTTCTACTCCTCTGGCCAAACATGTGTCACAGCAATCTAACACCAATAGCATTTTAATCACTAGTTCAAGATTCATTGTAAGTTCATGTGGCAGCTAAAAGATGTTCCAGCAAAACATCAAATCTAAAATTTGCATCCAAAAAGCAGCTTGTCAGACTTTTGAATGGGCAGCATGCCATAGAATACCAATTACAAGAAAGCAATAACAAAAGGGGGTGGGAGCATTGTATTAATATCCTGCTTAAGAATTTCCTGTGATGGCATCTGGCTGACTTCTATGGGAAATCAAAAGAGCTGAACATTTAATGTGAGCCAACAAAACATTAATATACTTTTTACTGATAACTCATCACAGATAAGGAATGTTATCTCTATAAAGTATGTTATCTCTGCGAAGGATCACCCTGTCCTGAAGGAATAGAATAGAATAGAATAGAATAGAATAGAATAGAAGAGAAGAGAAGAGAAGAGAAGAGAAGAGAAGAGAAGAGAAGAGAAGAGAAGAGAAGAGAAGAGTTGGAAGGGATGTTGAAGGTCTTCTAGTCCAACCCCCTTGCTTAGGCAAGAAACCCTATAATAAGATATTGAATTATGTTAGAGAATTGTGTTTATTTATTTATATTTTATTATTTATTCAATTTCAATGACTGGGAAGCTTACAATTGCAAAACTATAAAAACAATAAAATATTATTTTTGGATAGATTATCTAAATGTGTGAAGGAGCCGGGAGAACATGGACATGGATTCTATTCCTAATGTGCAAGCTTGAACTGTCTTCTAGTCCCTGGCAATTTTTACTCAATAGCATGGTAGAAAGTAGCTTTCATGTATCTCCATTTAAGTATAGCTAAACACTTTACTCGCATAGGTGATAAGGTCACTGTATAACCCCGTTGTTCCTTGCAAGCATTGTATATATGCAATTGAAGCACAATGTCGGAACTGAATTTATGTGATTATCAGATATTGCTGCCTTTTTTCCCCTATTTAAACACATTCAAAAAGATAATGCAGTTGAAATGTCAAAAAGGAGGAACTCCCATGTATAAAACTTTCCCTCAGAGATAGCATATTTAACTTTTTGTCTGGAGCACTAAAGGCCACTTCTACTTTATTCTTCTCATTTACAAAGGTTTGGAGGGTTTTCCCCCCTTATTCTAAGAACACAATTGATGAATAAATTAAAAGGACAGCCTATAGGGGGAATACGGTCCTCATGCCAAGAAAACACGTCGTGGGGGTTTCTTCTACTAAATTCTTCACAACAGTTTAATGAAAGCAAACAAAAGGGATAATTTAATCAGAGCAGATACCAACTCCCCCGTGTGAGGTGTGGCATATCTCAGCAATGCTTTCTAGCACATGAGGTTTCCCGAACTTTGTAGACAGACAGTTGAGTCACTGATACGTGCCTATTGCTAAACTGCTTCCCAAAACAATTGTACCGTTGGGCAATATTAATAAACATTCCACATATCTGAAGAGTAAAAGAACAAAATGAAACATTGGCATTGATCCTAAATATATACCTTTGCACAGTTTATCCTAACTGGCAATGATTTCTCATGTGCTCAGGAAAAGGTTTTCTTAGTCTTGATCGCCAAAAGTTGGAAACTAAACCTAGGTTTTCTGCATGCCTTATGAGGCATGATGCCCATAAAAAGAGAGTGAGGGGGAAAAAAGCAGGTGCATTAGCAATGGAGACTATAACAAGCCTTTTCAGTCAGTGACTGCCTGGAGAAGCCCATCAGTGGTGGGTTGCCCCCAATTCACACCGGTTCTATAGAACCAGTAGTAAAATTGGCGGGAGGCTCTGCCCACTGACCCCAATGTCATCAGAATACTTCTGCACATGCGCAGAAGAGGGTGTGTGTGAGCAAAGCTAGTGAGCGCATGCAGCCCCGTTGCAAACCAGTAGTAAAGGTAAGTAGAACCCACCCCTGAAGCCTATGTAATTTCCTTGGCAACATTTTCAGAAACAACTTGGCATTGTCTGCTTCCTAGGACTTGGAGAGAAGGACTAGTCCCAAGTCATCCTGCTGGCTTTTTATCTAAAGAAAGACTAGAAATCTTATCTCCCAGTAACCAGTATACCAAACAGTTCCCCCAACAGGCTGGATTTAATATAGCAACTTAGAATGAATGCTGCAGTCCTGACAATACAATAGAGTTCCTCTCCCTCCCTTCCCACCTGAAGTTATCGCCCATAAATTGCCATTTGCATCCACACTCAGTCATTATTATACTCCTGACCAAGTCTCAGATCTATTATCATGCAAAGGAAATGTAAGAGGCACAATGACCCTGGCTCCACCCTGACAGCAAAAGCACCAAAGGCAACTGCAGTATTAGTATTATTACATGATCAATCCAGGTTCTCTCTATTTTCAGCAAGAATCCCAAGGAGCTAAAAATGAATTGATTGCTGTTCTATACAAGGTAAAATCTGTGACCAGGTTAAATATCTCACCATTATGCAATTTATAAAAGAGTGGTAACAGGAGTAGGAGACCAAAGATTTCTTTAAAACGTTCTATCATCTAATTAGAACTAGTCAGGATGTCAATTAAGTGTGAATCCAAAAAGGAAGTTTATATTGAAACCCTAAAAGAGATTTATGGCACTTATTTTTCCAAAAAATGGCAAATAGACAGCATGTGATTGCAAGATAATCTGAGTTAAAATAAACTACTATAGAATGTTAATAATCATAATTCATATTAGAAAGCTTTTTACTAACTTGGCAGCCTTGTGCTAATTTTATGCAAACAGGAACTATTAACATTACATAAAATACTAAATTCACATAAAACCAAACAGTAATTTCATACTCATCATTAAATCAAAATGATGTAATTCAAACATGCATGATAAATTTTAGTTTACTAATGATAGAGAATATTTGTAGCTCACGGTTGAACTATAGAGGCTTTGGTGTTCTGAACTTCTTTGCTTGCTTACTGATGTTCATTACCCAACTAGGCAGCGGTGAGTTTCACATATTCTTACCATCAGTTTGCCCTACCCGTGTGTGCTTCGCATACATGTGCGCCTTCCGCGCATGCACTCAGCCTTCCGTGCATGTACTCAGATTTCCGCACATGCTCTTTGCTTGCACGCACTCCTTCAGTACATGCGCCCAGCCTTGAAAACATGGCTAAATAGGATGGCATTACGCCGGGGTGGGTGGGCAGGCCCACCTGCAGTCGCTGCTACCAGTTCGCCTGAACCAGTATGAACTGGCCTGACACCACCTCTGCAACTAGGTAATATCATTAGTGCTAGTGAATGTGGGCTTGTTCCCTTTTTGTATACAATAGCTTGCCCTGCCAGTTTTGGTGGTGACATGGTTTTCTGAAACTATGAGAATACCTGGAAACTTGGCATTCAGACAAATTAGCCATCAATAGACATAGATACATAAAGATAAATCACATGTACACACCATTCATTAGAGACAATAAAAATAGCTAAGAAAAAAATAAAAAGACCAGAACACATCCTGTCCATCAGCCTATAACCAGAGAAGCAGGAATTAACATCAGACAAACTCTTAGTAGAAAACAGTACCCTAATCAAGGAACTGCCAAGGAGAACCCCCTCCACCACCACCATAGCTACTGTATATAAACACAGAACAAGCCCCAAACTTAATAATACTGATGATGTTACCTAGTCAGGTAATGAAGTACATGCATGCTAACAATCAAGTTCAAACATTTTTTTATTTCTCTTTCAGGTATAGTACAGCCTTTTCTCAAAATCTATGTATGTATGCATGTTGTGTGTAAGTTTGTCTGTCTGTTTGTTTGTCTGTCTGTCTACATATATACACAGTATGTTGCTCAGGAAAGCCTTTGCTTGGTTTGAATTAGGCTTCAATATGTTATACTATAGAGAAAAAAAATGTATAGTTAATGCTGCAAACCTTAATGATCCAACAGTGAATTGTCTATTGTCTTTTCAAACCAGGTCACTAAGATGATAAGGAACGTCTTATGTGATGTATCCTGCATTTTTGTTTATTACAGAATGAGAGCAATGAATTTATTTTCCTTAACTAAAAGTCACATATAAGAATCTTGGAGATATGACTTTTCATTCACCTACTTATAGGTTATGTGTATTTCCAGCAGTCACTTTGTTGCTGAATTTTGTGCATAATCTTTAGTTGAAGGAAAAGTTCTTAGTGCATTTTTTTACTTTGTGCAGATTCTGCTTTATGGGTTGTGTGAATGTACAAACGTACATTATTTGCACAGTCTCTCTGCCCTAATAACCGTATTAGCCTAGCAGTGGTTTGTGAGAGCAAGAAACATTCAAAAGGCTGGATTAGCACAACTATGTATCACTTCATGCTGGACGGATGTGATAGTAATAATTCTAATAGGTTATAAGGGTTCTTCATAAGGCAGTTTTTCAGATTTTTATATATTCCTTGATGGAGCTTAATAAAATATTTAGAGCAAAAGTCACAGAGACTGTAATTCTAAATCAAAGCTGTTCCGTAACATTGAAATTGAAATTTTGAAAGAAAGCTTTGGTGACTGCCTTATAAAATACACATTTTTTTCTTCCATTTTCAGATGGTGTCATATAACATTTCAAAACTCTTTTGAAGGTAGTATTCCCAAATAGATATAGGAATGATATCAGTGGTGGGTTGCCCCTGGTTCGCACCGGTTCTATAGAACCGATAGTAAAATCGGCAGGAGGCCCCGCCCACCGACCCCGATGTCATCAAAATGCTTCTGCTCATGTGCAGAAGAGAGTACGTGTGTGCGAGCAAAGCAAGTGCGTGCGTGCAGCCCTGCTGCGAACCAGTAGTAAAAGTAAGTAGAACCCACCCCTGAATGGTATGCAGATAGCTGTCATGATGTGGTGTGCCATTTGTGGGCATCAAATTCACATTTGTATAAATCTTCAGTAGGAAAGGAAAGAAATAAATCAATGTAGCCTAAAAAATATTGCCTCATATTTTGAATGACCAAATAACAACAGGCCTAGCTTATCCTATGAAAATGACTATTACCATTCAAAGTTTACCATCCTTACTTCATGGCAGCAGTAACTGTTAATTCCGTTGCAAGTAATGGCAAGAAAGTCAGAAAATACACATAATGCAACAAGTTTAGGAATAAAATATATAACCCTTTAGAATTTACAAAGTGTAGATACTTATAAGGCATACTGAAGAGGTGACCTCTCAAACACAGTTGAAGTCCCAAACAAATGAATCATCAGTAAAATGCAAAATTGGATTAGCAAGGATTAAAACCTATTACTGGTAAGGGAAGGACATATTCCTTTATAGCCTATGAATCACCTGGCTGCTTTCTACATCCTGGGATTAATGTTTGTGTTTCAGCTGGATTTTTGAAAATCTATTTTATAACCTTTTCTCTTTGCCATCTGTAATAAGGCAGTTAAAAATTCCCTTAACTTATAGAGATATGCCTCAAAGATCAACATCATAAATATTGTAAGGCAATTGGGCATCTTGGCATAGGGGCAACATAAAAAACTTCAGCAAGCAGCTCTATATTATCCACCAAAGTATCTGGGGTTGCTAACTAGGAATGGAAATTTAGATGAGCTGATGCCTTGAGAGATGGAAGCAAAAAATTGCAAACCTCTACACATGTTGCATTTTATCTATAAGTGTGAAACCAATCATTTTTCTTTAACTAAGTAATTAATGACAAATGTCAGATTAATAATAACACATTTCAAGCTTTGGGGAAAGAAAGATGGCATCTTGCCAATAGTTCTCTAGTGCCATCAGGTGATGTCTTCCTGTTCGTTTAATCATCAACTTCTCAGTGAATAATTTATATCCATATAACTAGAAACTGACATGATTTTTGTTTAAGGTCTCAGCAAAAAGCATGTAATGTGTGTTACTGCTTACTCAGAAGGGTTGCATTTAAAATTCATTGATCAGCCTGGGTACACTGTATGAATCTACTTCTTACAAGCAAACAGAAAGGGAAGCCACAATTAAGCATGTTTGGGGGGTGGGGGAATCAAGCATCATGCTGCCCTTCTCCGGAGACTCAGGGAGGCTTACAATGCGTTAAGTAATTGTAAGTGGATGCTTTCTCGAAGCTGACCTTGATCTCTCCACTGCATTCCTTTCTTTAGATGATTAATATTTTATTTTATTTTTATTTTATTTTATTTTATTTTACAGAGCATGTCGATTCAGAATAAGATTTAGTATTGAGATGTAACATCTACAAAGGGATTCAGGGGAAAATCCAATTACTAATTACTAAATTCCTAAATTTAATATAAATTGGCTTTTATATTATGGCTATATATAACTACTACATATCTCTTGAAAATATCATACAGACTACACCATGAGGAACAGAAGATGGAAAAGTTCTCATGTGTGTCATGGTATCTCTTAAAAGGATTAGGAAATCCTCTTCTCAAAAACTAATCAAGCTGATTTGCACTGCCAAACATGAAAACCAGCTTGATTAATTTAAACAAAGCTAAACAGCATGTATCAGTAGTCAACCGTGATAGCTTTCCTTGTTCCAACTATTTTTTTAAAAAAACCTCTAAAATATTATCATGGTTTGAGTTCTTTTTCTGCTTGCTGCAAATTCCTGCATTATCACAGCATTCTCAAAGCAATTCATTTCTAATTGTAATTAAACATCCCAAATTCCTGCCTTTTCTAATTGAAACTTTATGAAATTTCATCTTTATTCTCTGGCCTGCTTTAAATGGCCAAACATGAATTCAAGAAGAATTTTTTGCTGCCTGTGAAGGAAGGGAAAAATAAATGCACTTGGGGGTGGGAAATAAGAGAATGAGTACAGGGGAAAGTTTAGGATCACCCATAGCCATCAAATGTGAGCAGGCAGCACTTCAAAAGTGGGGAGTAATTAGTTACTGTGCATAAACATACTTTAAGGTTGTTCAACAGACAATGACTAATTTGTAACTATGGTGTAGATTTCCATGCTCTGCTTGCTGGCTTGAAACTTAGTGTCTGCCAGCTGGAATCAGCTGCAAAATGTTGACTCAGGGGGGCTATAAAACTATGAATCAGATCAAGAATTTGTTTTTAATCTCAGAAATGAAGTTGTAGTCTTCTCACATACTGCACCTCTGAACTCTAAGCTTTCATCTTTTCATCAGGCTAATTTAGAGGGCAGACTCAAGAGAAGTCTGATTATTCTTCCTTTTGTGAAATATCGGGGAGTCAGAAATGCTGTACAGATCCATTGCTATACATTCAGAGATCTATTAGTAGATAGAAAGACTACCTGTACTTAGATCTTCTTCAAACCTCTTAAAGAAATGAACATGATCAGGTTTTTTTATTATTATTATTTTCAGGCTGTCCTGTAGATTTCCATTTATTTATTTGCAGGTATCCTTGAATTGTTAAAACTCCATCCGGGTCTCCACATACTAGATCTGGATTTATGATAGGACTCTAAACCTTTATGAGCCATTTTTATTTTCCTTTACTCTTGGAAAGAAATACGAGCTAGTTAGAATCACAGATCCTTTACTTAAGGACAAACCCATAGCCAAAACTTTCATATAAAATTACTCTTCTAATGCCACTTTGTTGGGTACTGATGCATATTGAGAATAGCAGCCACAGACATAGCCAAGATTATCATGCAATTTTTCTATATCTTTCAACAACAATACAATAAGGAACTAACTAACTGGCACTAACAATACCTTACAATAACTTTCTTGAAACTCTTGACAAAACAGACAGGATTATTGCTTATATTTTCTGATAAAATATATTGCACAAATTGGAGAGAAAAGAACACAACAATGTATAAAATTACATTAAATGACCAAAATATTTGACCTCTTTTTCAAAGCAAGAAGACTGGGGTCATAATGAGATGAAACCTTTTACTGTTTTAATTTCTCCTAATTACAGAATGCCTGGAAGTCTTTCAATTCTAATGAAGGTTTGTATGAACATTGTATGAAAACTTGAGCTGGGAGGGGAAAAATAGTATTTTCAAATCTGTAATGCAAATGTTCTTTCAGTGATGATTGTTCAGTTCTGAAATGTATTTGCATCAGTTGAAAACTTCTTTAGACTTCCATGGGCTTTACCTAATACATATCATGCATAGCATAGAAGTTTGGACTTTTTAGATTTTATAGTTGGCTATTTTAATACTATGTATGAATTAATACTATATATGAATTATATAAATTAAATGTCTATACTGATTTAACCCAACTGGGTTGTGGGACATGGATATGCACGCCTTGCCACATCTTAAAATGTTGGTAACTTTTCAGGTTTTTGTGCATTCAAGAAAAGATAAAGGGAACAAGTTTCCCCTGTTCAGTTGTGTCTGACTTTAAGGGGCAGTACTCATCCCCAGTTCTTAGCTGAGGGAGCCAGTGTTGTCTGAAGACACTTTCATGGTCATGTGGCCAGCATGACTATACACCAAGGCACATGGAGCACTGTTATCTTCCCATTGAAATGGTACCTATTTATCTACTTGCATCTGCTTGCTTTTGAACTTCTATGTGGGCAGAGCTGGGCAAGTATTGGGCTCACCCCCTTGCACTCAGGTCTCAAACTGGGGTGTCAACTTCCAGCTAACAAACTCAGAGCCTTTAACCACTGAGCCACTGTACCTTCATGGGTATTCAATACTGGCTCCATAATTGTGCTTGGTTAAATGCTTGTATTGACTTCTCACCATTAGAGATACTGATAAGAGTTCCTGATGATAGGAGAATGGTTAATGAATTCACCTGAATACACATGTAGAAAATTTTAGATATTGATTGATTGATTGATTGATTGATTCAATTTATATGCCGCCCTTCTCCAGAGACTCAGGGTAGCTTACAATGTGTTAAGCAATAGCCTTCATACTTTTGTATAT
>JANHZT010007480.1:15460-51955 GCA_032468215.1 Stegonotus admiraltiensis | reverse complement strand
TTGCGCATGTCGCCCCCAGCCTCTTTTTCACTATCCGAGGCCTTCAGGAACTTCTTCGTCTGGCTAGGTGAGCAGGGCTTTCCTGAAGGCCCCTGCAGCTGATAACAGCGCTCCGGATCGATCCGGAGCTCTGTTATTGGCTACAGAGGCCTTCAGGAAAGCCTTGCTGGCTGCAGCAAAAGAAATGGACCGAGGTGTGCGAGGCCTGGCTGCAACTATCCGAAGGTAAGTAGTAGGGCAGCTCCACCACCACCACCCTCCAATCCTCACTCTAGCTTAATTTATACCTGTGCACTCTGGAGTGAGGGTTTTTTCTTAATTAGGGCTTATTTGTGGGATAGGGCTTATATTGGGCGCACATGTAAAAATCAAGCTAGGACTTGCTTTCTGAGTAGGTTGTATTTTCAGGGAAACACGTGGCTGGTTCCAGGAGTTCTACCAGCAGCTGCCCTCTGTTTCCAATTTCACCTGATTTGTGCTGAAGAAAATGGTGCATCTCCAGTTCTACCACCATCAAAACAGGAAAATAAGTTTGCATACAAGAGCAACATTTCTCTTTTTTTCCTCTTTTCTCTCCTGTAATGTAGCCTTTCTCATTCCAAGAACTGCCATACATTTTTGTCTAGTTGGTATGTCATATATCATTGAAAAGCTGGAAGTCATTGGAATAGGAACAGTTGTCTTCATATTGTGCCCATAAAATCTTGAAGTCAGTTACAAGATTTTAGCTGCCAAGCTGACCTAATTGTCTATGGAGATTCACAGTCATCCAGGTCATGGTTGTCCCAAAGGTGCTTTTTCAAAAGGCAACTGGACTTTTTTGGTTCTTGCTTGAAGATGTTTTGCTTCTCATCCAAGAAGCTTCTTCAGTTCTTTGGCTGACCTAATGTATCTGTTTACTTTCTTTTTACATTCAAAGGATTATTTTGACATTGTGAAGAACCCCATGGACCTTTCTACAATTAAACGCAAGTTGGATACAGGGCAATACCAAGAACCGTGGCAGTATGTGGATGATGTCTGGCTAATGTTCAATAATGCCTGGCTTTACAACCGCAAAACATCAAGAGTCTATAAATTTTGCACTAAGCTTGCAGAGGTCTTTGAACAAGAAATTGATCCTGTTATGCAGTCTTTAGGATACTGTTGTGGCCGCAAGGTGTGTTTGGTTTCATGCTATCTATGAATATAAGTTTATAAAGAAAAAGAAAATGCTTTTTTCTTGTTTTGCCCAGTGTTTTATATTGAACTAAGATTCTGAGCAGGTGTAATATATTGTATAAATGATAGCATTTACAAACATTTTAAAATTATAACATCAGTTTAATAATAAGCTTCTCTTCCACAATATGAACTGTTATATTTTCTTTAGCTACTTTTGATGTCCCCATCATTTCTGGACTATATGAACTCCTTTTTGATGTCATAAGATTTTTTTTCTAAAAGAGGCTCTAAATCATTTTATACTGAGTATAAAATAATTTACACTCCATATGCAAATTAACTGTGGAACAAATCCTGTGGAACTGTTGTTGCTATACATATGAGTGAAAATGTTTTACGTAAAACTAAAGTATTTTAATGCCATAAAAATCTGTATTCCAAGCATTTTATATGAAATCTTAAATAAGGTATTTAGAATGTTCTGCTCATATCCTATTTATCTGATGTATTTTAAAATCAAACATTCCAACAATTAAGAGAAGATTAAAAATAGCATCCAACTCCTTCGTATTATATTATTACAATACAAATGATTAATAAATGTAATATTTTAGTAAGGGAGCAGCTAACCTCTGCATTCTTATTTGACCTTGTGCTTATTTATCAACTTTATTGGGTGCCCATTTTATCACAGGGTATCTCTGGATGACCAATAAAAATTCTTCAATGATCTTAATGAACTACAGGCTTGTTTCTAAATTTTACAGATTGAATTTACATGAACAGAGTGACCCCATGACAGTAATTATTATTTATGTACATAGGGCAGGGGTGTCAAACTCAAGGCCCGGGGGCAGTATCCAGCCCTCTGAGTACTTAGACCTGGCCTGCGGGGCCACTCTGGAAACAGCGAAGGACCGGCCCGTGGTGCTTCTGCAAGTGAAAACAGGCTCCCAAGCTCTGTTTCCGGCTGCCACAGCCTCCTGTAACCCTCTGCCAGTGAAAACAGAGCTCAGGAGAGCCACGTGCAGAGGGTTGCAGGAGGCTGTGGCAGCCAAAAATGGAGCTTGGGAGCCTGTTTTCGCTGGCAGAGCGCTTGGGCCACCACAGGTGCCCCTGACGGGAGTGACATCAAGCTGGCCACGCCCCCTGGCCACGCGACGTGCCCCCCAGCCCGAGGGTCAAACACAACCCTGATGCGGCCCTCAATGAAATCAAGTTTGACACCCCTGATATAAAGAGTTCTGTTCTGTAGCAAACTGTTCTCTGTACCGTTTTTTTTTCTTTTGTAGTACGAATTTTCTCCTCAGACATTGTGTTGCTATGGCAAGCAGCTGTGCACTATCCCCAGAGATGCTGCCTACTACAGCTACCAGAACAGGTGAGTCTTGGTGTCCTCCTGCCCAGGTCAGAAGCAAGGGCTAAAATTTAATTTAATTTTGTGTGCTTGCCATTTCTTCCTGTTGAAATCTGGAAGGAGTTTCCTCATATTAGAAAATGCAGTGACTTCTGAGACCACTCTCATTTATTTAGGAAATGGGTGCGGGGGGTCAGAAATAATAAATCAGTGTTGATTAGTTATTAGATGAACGCTTTCTCCTTCCCACATCATGGTCATCTATGCTGTGATCTTGCTTTGTCCAATGTGTAAGAAAGCCTAATCCTACCTTCCCTGCTCATGTCCCACTATTACAGCCTGCCGTTATTACAGGATGCCTAAGGCAGGCTACAACACCAAGCTATATTCAGCTTGGAGACACCATGTGACTCTATGGGAGGTCAGCTTTCTGTGCAGGGATTGAAATATTGTTCACCAAAATTCTGTAGCTATTTATTTTGAAAAAGATGGAATGTCCTGCAGTCCTCACATTGACTCTGGGGGCTGATTTTACCCAAATAGGAGGGTGCGACAAATGCTTTGTCTCACTGGCTATATGGGTGCCCTCTCACAAACTTCTATTCTAGCAAGGAAAATGAGAGTCTTGTAAACAGAAGAAAAAGGGTGCTTCTAAAAATCTCAGGAAAAGAACATCTAAAGGGGCAGATGGTCGATGCTTGGCTTTGATACACACGTGGTTGGAATTTATTGCAATAGATTTGGATTTGGTCTGCTGTGATGACCCTCTTTGATAAAACATCTGGATAATCTTGATTACTGGTGTAGTAGAATCAACCTTGCCTTTAACTAGGCAATCTGCTGCTGCTGCTGTTTTGGAGCAAGATGATTATTGATGGAGGCATGCTTTAGCTTCTTGAGACTGACTTAGGGGCTTGTTTTTTTTATTCTTTGTAGATCAGTCTTTGATATATCTTTGTAAACTGAATAAATTGATTCAGCCAAATAATCTCTAAAAGTCTCCATTTTCACAAAAAGGCAATAGTGGTCATTGGTCAGCAAGTGCAAAATTAATAACATGGAGACTAGCCACCATGTTACTTTGGATTCTCGCTATTGTTATTTCATTGGGATGATCAGAACTACTGTTGCTGTTATAAAGATACTCATGAATGTCTATATCTTTTTCTTTTCTTGTTTTTAAAAATGTAACTTTTTCTTTGTGTGTTTTTGTATTTTAGTTCAACTTTTTCCATACATTTGCCAAGTTTGTCTTACATTGATACAGTTTTGTTTCCAAATTTTCTAAAAAGTAAAAATGTGGATCAGACTTATTCAAATAGAAATTATACTCATCTTTGCTTACCTTAAACCAACATTGGCTAAGCTTCATTCTGTTTAACAGAAAATGGAAACAAGTCTGTTTCAGTTTGTAAAACCTTAATATATCACTTCATTATGATGTATTATAATATAAACCATGTAAATAGTTCACTTACATTTATAAAATAAACATGAAAATGCCTTTTGGTTACATGCTTTTTTAAAGTATGAGCTTGATTTTGTTTGTATAAGTATGCATTTAATTTGAGCAGTTGGCCACATTTAATATAACTTTCAAACACAGTGGACAATATTAAAACTATTCCTATTTCTGTTGTATTCATAAATATTGCGATAAACTTACTTTGGCTGCAGTAACATCGTACTTAGTAACTGCTTGCTTTAAAGGATACTTCATGTTTAAACAGAGGCCACCCCACAAGAAGCCTGGGATTCTGGAGCTCTCCTTTATCACCCATGGAATGAGACCAAATGCTAACCCACACTTTGCCTTGGCTTTCTGCTCTGTGTTGTCTTGGTGTTTGTGTCTTACTACTTCTGTCTGTGCTGTTTGTCCTCTTCCCTCTTTTCTAACCCTTCCCTTCCCTTCCCCTCCTCTTTTCCTTTTCATTGTCCACACTGGCCCATCAATCAACAAACAACGCTCCCCCTTTCGTCGTGGTGATCTGCCCTGCTCTGATTGGTGGTTCCATTGCTTGGGTGGCTATGTGTTTTGATGGACCAGTTCACCCAAATATGGCCTTCTCGCTGACAGGTATCACTTCTGTGAGAGATGTTTTACTGAAATCCAGGGCGAAAACGTTACCCTGGGTGACGACCCTGCCCAGTCACAAACGTAAGTATTTCAGTTTTGTACATGCTGAGTATAAACTAAGGAAGAAGCCGTTTTAATTACAGTGTAGGCGTATCAAATGTAGCAGGCCAACAGGCACGCCTTCTCATACACTGTAGCCTTGTTTACATTTGCAGAAAATTCTTAAACTGCCGCTTTGCTGCATATTAGGTGCCTGCCCTGTGTGGAATCTGGCTTCTTTAACCATTTTCTGGCATGGCAGCTGTTCATTTTCCATCCTCAATACTGAGCAACATTTCATAAATGTTTGGTTTAAAAAGAGTTCAATTCAAATCACATTCAGCCATGAGCATATTGCACACCCTGTTCTCAACATCACATTTTGGAATATATAGAGAATAAATAGTCCTGTCTGAAACATATTGTTAAAAATGAATGATTATGGGCACTGAACAAAAAAAAAGCCAACCAACCCTAGACAGCTTGTTCTCATAGTTATGGTGCTGAAGACCTTTTTTACTGATAATTGTGAGTTTTTTGCTTCGCTGCAAGCATTGTTCAATGAATTTAACATAGAAATTGCAACAGTTTTTTGAATGTTAAAAATTTAACTTGATTTGGGTTAATTCGTATAACTAGAGCTTATGAGCCAGCGTTGTCTAAGAATACCAGGTGACAATCAAATTCCAGAGTGACTAACTATGAGAAACTCCTGAAGTATATGCAGCTTTATTGTATGCAGCTGCCTTTTTTTACAGAAATACACATATGGGTTATAATGTAGCTAAAATCGAAATCGGCCCTAATTTCTTATGTGTTTTTCTTTGCAGAACCATCTCAAAAGATCATTTTGAGAAGAAAAAAAATGACACACTTGATCCTGAGCCGTAAGTATAGTGTGATTCTATTGGAGCTTCTTCAGATTTAGGTCGTGTATGATAAGTCAGCTGGGAAAACTAGTGCGGAAAAAGTCTTTTAAAAAGTCAACATCCAGTAATTTAGAAAGCAGTGTAATGCTGAAATCTTTCTTATTTAGTATGTCTGAAACAGCAATCACATGCGGAAACACTTTTTAACATTTTTACGGTGTTGACAGACGCATATGTATTTAATATGTATTTTTGTTTCAAGGAAGCTAAAACTTCTTCTCTTACATTGTTCAGTTTTGTTGATTGCAAAGAATGTGGCCGGAAAATGCACCAGATATGTGCATTACACTACGATATTATTTGGCCTTCTGGGTAAGTGGCTTTGAGAGCTGCCATGTTTTACTATTGTGAATATTTATTTTATTGATTAAATTTACTTGCTACCCATCTCGCTATCAAGCAGATCCAGGCATTTTACAACATGAGAAAAGTGACAATCTAATAATTAAAAAATACTAAGATTAAAATTAACAAAAAATTATCTAAGATTAAAAACTAGCATACCCTGGGGTGGAATGTTAATTTTGTATTAAAGAAGTTTCAGAATTCTGTGTAGATGCAGATGATTTGCAACAAAAATATCTTTGTTCTGTGGTTCTGGCAAGAATCTGTTCAGCATGCTTGTAATATGTGGTTGCAATGATGTTTTTAAAATCCCTTTATTTTACAGAAAATGACTTGTTCCATCTTGCATTTTTGGGCCTAAGAAATATGCAGTTTTTATATATTAAATTTCTAGTCATTTCTAAGTAATTCTTATAATTCAAGATGCTCCTAAGAAATCACTTTGTTTCTTAACTACATTAGACATTAGGCTTTTGGGGATCGTGTGGGTTTCCCATAGGCTTTGGTTACGTGTTTTTATGCAAGTGAGAAGGCACTTGATGAAATCTTGTCTGCATCTGAAAAAAGAATCAATCTTCTGTTGTCTGTTGCCTTTTATCAGGCCAGCATGGCTCAGAATACTCTGGAATGTTAATGGCCATTCTGTGAATTTCTTAAAGGAGTAATATAAATGCATGCCAGGTTTAATATAATATCAGATTCCATTTGTGTGATACCTGATGTGGTGTACATGTCACAATATGTCAAGGAAGTACCATTTGTTGTTGTGTGCTGCCCAGTAACACTCTTGTGAGATGGGTGGCCATATAAAAATGTCAAATAAATAAACAAACAAACAAAACAAACAAACAAACAAACAAAGTGCTGTTATCGCAGCAGAATGCAAACAGCCCTGTCCAACACCAATTTTTTTTGAGCATTGAACACAGATACCCAGCTGACAAGAACTTCCCTGTGGCAGTCTCTTTGACCAACTGCTCTGGGATACAAAGAGCTCTTCCGGCCAGATCGTAAGGGAATGTTGAGCTGAGAATTTTAAATTGTCTGCTTCATCATCGCTTGGCTAGGAGATTTGAGCTACTTGTGAGTCTTAGTACTCCTTTTTGCCATCAGCCCAAGTCCCTGGATTCAGCCTTGCAATAACATGTTCTGAAAGGGCAGCCCTACAAACCCTGCCATCCCAATCTGCATCCCTTATGCTGTTCAGGAATTAAGGTGGGCTTCAGCGCCAAATTAAAAATGGCCCGGGCGTGAGAAGAAAAAAAGTGCCTTTTGGCACATTTTCCATTTATGAAGAAAGTAGTATTTTGTTAAGTAATTTTTTTCCTTTTTAAAAAATCTTTTATAGTATTTTCAGCTCAGGATACATTTATTAACTCTTTATTGTGTTTTAGTTTTGTGTGTGATAACTGCTTGAAGAAAACTGGCCGAACACGCAAAGAGAATAAATTCAGTGCCAAAAGTAAGTTTATGGCCTCCTTTATTTGTATATTAATTATATGTAAACACACTTTCTTAATGCATTTTTTAAAAAAAACCCATTATCAATTGTTTAAGTAATATTGTGGAAGGCCGTTCATATTTGGATTTTGTTTTGATTCAAATAAGTAATGGAGTGGGAAACATAATTGTATTGCAGATCTAAATATAAAGCAGAGTTCCTCTGGCAGCACACCACTTTCCTCATTTCCCCAGTAGAAAGGGGGCAGGGCATGCATAATATTCCCAGTTTTAGAAACAGCAAACCTTGTAAAGCATTTGGTGCTCCTGCCTCCATATGGTCCATAAGAGCCGTGTGGCACAGTGGTTAGAATGCAGTATTGTAGGCAAACTCTGCCCACAGGCTGGAGATTAATCCTGATCACCTTAAGATTGACTCAGCCTTCCCAAGGTCGGTAAAATGAGGACCCAGATTGTTGGGGGCAATACGCTGACTCTAAACCGCTTAGAAAGGGCTGTAAAGCACTGCGAAGCGGTATATAGGTCTAAGTGCTACTGCTATTTCATATCTCATGAATACAGCCACCTTCCACCCTCCCTTCAGTTCTGGATTCCTGATTGGTCTTGTGAACCCCTGTTGATTTGTGTTGATTTTGTTGGTTTGTATTACAAGGAGATGGTCTGTAGTAATAAGAGCCATTCCTTTATTGTTTGAAAACAAGCTCATCAATTTCCTATGGAGGTTACTTTCAATAAAAGATGTTGATTGTAGCTTTAAGAATAAAGCTAAACATTGCTGTAATGATATTCGAGCGATGAACAGGACAATCTCTTTCTGTTCTTCCCTTCTTCCTCCCCACCTACTAGGGTTACAGACTACCCGCTTAGGAAATCATTTGGAAGAGCGTGTAAACAAATTTCTGCGGCGGCAGAATCACCCAGAAGCTGGGGAAGTGTTTGTGAGAGTAGTGGCCAGTTCAGATAAAACAGTAGAAGTCAAACCAGGAATGAAATCTCGGTGAGTTTTGCTCTTCTTTTACTGGATTCATCTGATTATCATTACCAATTGACTGAATCCATTTCTCTATAATATCTTTATCTGAGCATCCAAAATTTTATTTTTTTTCTGGACAGTGCCATTTTACCATATATTTATACATTGAGAACCAGAAAGCCTATTATGCTGTGTCCATGACAACAGCTAACAGGGAAGATTAGGATCAATTAGATTAGCTAAAGAATTCCTGATGAGTATTTTATTGAAAAACAGTTACTGTAGAAGCCATAAAAGATGAATAAAAGCAATTGTTTTTATTTCAACAGCAAGCTAGCTATATTCTAGAAAATGTTCAAGCCATTGCCTGCTCCCCCTTTTGGAGGATGGGGGAGACCTGATTTCTCCCTAACCCTGTTTTAATACTGTAATGCTATGATCTTGTTTTTCTCTCTTATGTGAGAACTGATTCTCATAACAGCCTAGCAGATAGAGCAGTCTTTTGCTTGGGAAAATTTTTAGAAATGTCATTTGCAGTTCTCTTTGCCCTTTAAGGAAGAATTCTAAATAGCTGGGCATTTTATGCCAAATGTAGGGCCAAAAGAATCTTATATATCAGAACAGCCTCTGGGTGGAGGTTGTATATGCCATTTTCATCTATTATAAAGCAATAATAGTTGAAAATAAATCAATAAATAGTAAGATTTCTTGAGAAGGATGTTTTTTTCTAACATCAAATAATTAATTCCTTAGCTTTTTATCTTTTACCTTAAAATGGTGTGAATTTCTCTTTGTTGTAGATTTGTGGATTCTCGTGAAATGGCTGAGGCCTTCCCCTACCGAACAAAGGCTCTTTTTGCTTTTGAAGAGATTGATGGTGTGGATGTCTGCTTTTTTGGCATGCACGTGCAAGAATACGGATGGGATTGTCCACCTCCAAACACAAGGTCTTGCTTTGCTTCCTTCTAAACAAAGGAAGGATTCTGGTTATTCAGTCTCACGCCAGGCTGTTCTAGTTGTGAGGAAAATTAGATGAAGTGCTTTCTATTTATATATCATTTTATTGCCTGCCTCAGTCTTGAAGGACATGAGGCAGTGTATAAATCTGAAGCATAAATAGATAACAGTACGTCAGTAGGAAACAGTAAGCCAGTCTGGTGCCAGTAATGCTAGACAATCCATTCCCAAACATCTTTGGAAGGCCATGAAAGTCTCCCCGTTCCCCTTGGGGGACAGGTTGTTCTGAAAGAGATGAGCCACATAGAATGACTGTTATTATGTCCTAGCCCTCTGAGGGACTTTTGGCAGGGGTGCCTAATCGTCCAAACCAAGAATGGGAACGGTGTCGCCTAGATAGCCAGGCCTCAAGCTACATAGGTCCTTACATGTGGTGACCAGCAGTTCAGATTTCATTCAGAAACAAGCATTTACCAAAGTGATAAAATGTGGCAATTCTGAAACAGCCTAATAATTGGGAGGGCTGCTTCATTTTCAATCAGCTGAGATGTCCAGATGGTCTTCAGGGGCAGCCCTATGTCAGATGAATTACAGTAATCCAACTAGATAGGATAGACAGGATAGCAATAACAAGAGCACTTATACTTACAATACTGCTCCATAGTGCTTTACTCTCTGAGTGGTTTTCAAAGCGGTTATGCTGACCTTGCAAGGCTGAATCGATTTCCAGCCTGTCAGGATTGGACTCCAGGCAGAGTTTGCCTGCAATGTTGCATTCTAACTGCTGTGCCACTATGGCTCAGGATACAAGTCAAAGAAGCACTTATTCAACCACTTTCTTTCCTTTTTGCCACAGGCGTGTGTACATCTCCTACTTGGACAGTATCCATTTCTTTCGCCCAAGATGCCTCCGGACTGCTGTTTATCATGAAATCCTTATTGGGTATCTGGAATATGTCAAGAAACTGGGGTGAGTGTTCTGCCAGGACCTTTTAGCAGTGGACTTCTTGATGGCCCTGACTTAAATATGACATGCATCTCTGAGTGGAAACAGGTGGAATTTGCTATATCCCTCTTAACTTCTTCAGGGTCAGTCGGGACATTTTCCTAGCACTGGGAAATTGAAAAGCAAATGCCGAATGAGATTGGGAAGCATAGTTGAGAGGCCAGGGAAAGATATCAGGGCATACTAATTTCATAGTAGACATAAAAAGAATCGTAAGCATTTTTTGGTATGTGTCTTTTTTTTTTTTGATTTATATGCCGCCCTTCTCCGGAGACTCAGGGCGGCTTACAATGCGTTAAGCAAGTCTTGATTCTCCATTCTTCAAACACATTCATTCACACATCCTTCCTTTCTGATTTACACATACTTTTTCCAACTCAGCTTCCCCCTTCTGATGCTGCAGCAGCCATTCAGATTGATGCAGGTATTGTGCTTTCTGTGGAGAGGGAGAAAGCACTCGCTGCAAGCAGAGTGAAAGAGCGCAGTGTAAGTTAGACATTAGGAACAAAATCAGTCACGTGGAAAATTGCTCTTTGCTGTCTTCCTCCTTTGATCTCATTGGATTATCTTGATTTCCCTGCAGCAAGCTACAGTGAGAAGGGGAAGGGCGGGGAGAGGCGGACCAGCCAGAAATGCAGACCTCAACACTCCTGTCTGTCCTGTAGACTGTCAGTTCCTAAACACCTCATAGTAGTCTTCCTATATTGTGCATGGTAATTTTCTCTTCAGGTTAAACAATTCACACATTCCAAAAATATGTACAGTTGTGTAGGCAAGTGTTAATTTTTCAGCTTTCTGATGTGAACCTCAGTGGAACTCTTAGTTTTCATATAAGTCATGCTCTGTATGTTGGTCATTGAGACTTATACAAAACATAACGTGTGAAAATCCCAGAAATTTATGGGAAATAAACTTACGGGCAGCTCTCTTTCCTGCTGTTAACTAAAAAAGCTTGAACAGCCTGTAATATTGACATTTTCTTTTTGTATATATGAAAGGCTTTCTAGTGCAAGAAGCTCACAGCTTTCTAATGAATAATAGGAAATAACATTCTTGTAGCACAAACTAACTTGATATTTTATTTGCATAAAATGTTTCAAGGTCTGATCATTGTTATGAAAAGTGTGTGTGTGTGTTTTGAGTAAAATGCCTGCTGTTCTACCTCCTGTGTATGTTAAAATGTCTCAAACGTATGCCTCAATGTGGTACATTTAAACATCCAAACTGCCATTAGAGGTAAAGCAGTTAGGAGGAAATTCTGGGCAAGCTGCCCTATTGAATCTTGCAGAAGCTTGTGTGCTTGAAGCAGATTTTTCCATTTCTTGGGAATGGGATAGAAAAATAAGAACCATATACATATTAACCCAATTTTTTTTTTACCATGTAAGCTCAGTATGGCTTTCTGAGTTGAGTTTTGTAGGACGCAATTTGTCACTTCCTTCCACCCCAGGAATTATTGAAGAGACTACAATTGACAGAATACCTGGAGAAAGTAATTCCTTGGGCAGATGCAAGTGGAAAGTGATTTTCCCCTCTTTTTTTAAAAAAAATGTAAGATATTTATATTTTGCCTATTAACCTTAAAGAACTTGAGGTTAGGGTTGTTTCCGGTATTTTTTAATTAAAATCAACCACAGAACACTACATTTATTTCCTTCCTTTTAGCACAATATATAAGGCAATTATCAGTTAAGCATGACAACAATAAAAAAAATAAGTAGGAAGCCACCTGTGAGAGAAAACAAATAAAAATAAGAACCAGTTATATTGTGTGTAGAATTTATTGGATTTGGGTCTTTTCCTATTCCAAAGGGGGGGGGTGTTATTCCTTGGAAGTGGGTCCAAGATTATTCAAAGAGAACATGAAGAAAATAAACCCTGTGGCCTATAAACTTTATAAACCAACAAACTTACCTCAGTGCTTGAGCACTGGGTTAGTTCAAATAGGTCTGTATTTTCTTTGGATTAAAACATTAAAATTGTTATTAAAATATTGCCAATGCTGTTGTGCTGCAGAGAATGCCCAGGATCCAGAAACAGCTGAAGATTAACGTCCTGCCCAGTTTGGGTTTCTTTGTAAGATCATCAAATAATCAAGATGGCATATAGGACAAGTTAAAATCAGAATACAATAATACAGGATGAATTGAATAGCAAATTACCACACAGTGAATGCCCAAATTTAATATTGGTATAGATTGACAGTCCTAGTTTTGCAGGCCCAAATCCCATCTTTATGACCTCCACAGAGAGCAACATGAGTAGGGCTTCACAGACTTCAGGGGAACGCTGCTTGTGCAAGCAGGGTCAGCTCTTTTTTTTTAAGGTATTGTATCAACAGTGGTTATAGACACAAGAGGCATATGGAGGTATGAATGAATGATTGAGTGTAAGTGCTGGTTATCTAAATATCATTTCTACTGCAGTTGAACAGTTAGGATGGCTGCCTCCAATTCTGGACAAAACTATTACTTAACTGGGATGTCTCGCTTGTGTGAAACTCACAGGTATGTGACGGGCCACATCTGGGCCTGCCCACCAAGTGAGGGTGATGATTACATCTTCCATTGTCACCCCCCTGACCAAAAAATCCCCAAACCTAAACGTCTGCAAGAGTGGTACAAGAAGATGCTGGACAAAGCCTTTGCAGAGCGGATCATTCATGATTACAAGGTGAGGATTTCCTCAAAGAGAACCTGGAGACATTAGTATCTAGGCAGCAGTCCTCTCTCCCAGGGACGGGTTTCAAAATCGGTCGCTACCGGTTCACTCGATGCATGCGCAGAAGCGGGAGGGCAGAGCCTCCTGCCCCCGCCACTACCGGTTTGCCCAATCCGGGGCGAACCAGTAACAACCCACCACTGCTCTCTCTGCAGTTGAAAGGAAAATTGATAATTAGGATGGCTACAGTTCTGGAAGCAAATCAGTCATGCTTTTCTAGATCTCTGTCAATCCAAAATTAAGCACCAACATTTATCTTAGGTTTGGCTAAAGCAAAGGCATTGGCTGTGTAAATATGCTTACAATCATAATAAAACACAGAAAACTATTTTAAACCATCCTTTGTTTAAACCATATGAGTGTATAGTAAGATAGTTTCAATTTATGTGATGTTTGTTGACTCCTATATTTTTGCCATTGCTCTTAGCTGTACCATTAACAACACCGTGTAATCTTTTTTTAGGATATCTTCAAACAAGCAACAGAGGATCGGCTGACAAGTGCCAAGGAGTTGCCCTACTTTGAGGGTGATTTTTGGCCCAATGTATTAGAAGAGAGCATAAAAGAGCTAGAACAGGAGGAGGAAGAAAGAAAAAAGGAAGAAAGCACAGCAGCTAGTGAAACAATAGAGGTGACTGAATTCATGGGGGATGTGGCCACAATATTTATGTGAGCTATGTGAACCACAAATTCTTTCAATCCAACAGAACTGTGAGTTACATGCCACATTTCCTTTTAGAAAACCAAAATGGCACACAGGGGAGGCTCCCTTCATTTTAACCCCATAGCAAGAACCTGTGAGAGAGTTTGTGCAAGGAGATAATGACTGATCCAGTTGACTGAGGATCAAAATATAATTTGGTTTGTTTTGCATGGTGGTGTTTCTGATGTTCCAACTGTTCCAATAATAGATTAAGCTTTAACTTGTAGCTTCTACTTAGGGTTCTCCTGCCCCCTCGATATGGTTGCACAAGCCCATCATGGATTGATTATGCTGATAGTTTAGACTGGAAAGCAGGATGTAAAGAGTTTTGTGCTAGAGCAACACAGCAGAGAGCCTTGCTTGCCTGCCTCTGTTGCCATTTTTAAATTATTTGCTGAGGGAAAGGAGATGGATCTTTTTAATCCCATCTCTATTATTTTTATAAATAACTCAATTCAGTGAACATACTTAATGCACCTTCCTTCTATTTTCCCCACAACAACCCCGTGAGGTAGTTGGGCTGAGAGAAAGTGGCTGGCCCACCCAGTCGGCTTCCATGCTTAAGGTGGGACTAGAACTCAGTTCAGATGAGTGGGTTAAATGTGTGTTTCATGTTTACTTTTTGTTGTAGGCAAGTAGCCTGCAAAAGAAAGCAGGTCAAGAACGTTTTTTTAAAAGGAAGATGCATACAAATATCATTATGACTATTACGTTAATAATTTTGATTTGTTTACTGGACTTTGCACTATATTTATATTCTGTTCATGTTCTTGTGGCTCTGCTCTGAATCTTCGGAGAGGGGCGGCATATAAATTTAATAAATTAATTAATTAACTAACTAACTAACTAACATTAAATTTCTGGAATAGTTGACAGTATATATATATATTTGGTCTTACAATGTTGATATTCATGAAAGAATAAAGCAATAGTTTACTTCAGTTTTATTTTTTGCAGCTGCAAAACACAGGTAGGCAGCAGAAAGAACCAGTTCAGTTAAAATGAAAGAAAAACCATGTAATCCATTGGGATTTTTTTGTTTTAATTATCACCATGGCCAGTTTTTCTGAACTTGATGGGCCAAAGATAGCACAGGCTGCTCCCTCTGTCCCATACAAGGAAGAAGGTTACCTTCTGCAGTTAAAGGACTGTTGAGTCCGCAGTCCTACTGAGAGATGTGTATTCCTGAGAGGTGTACAAAAAAATCAGAGTATTATTGTGGGGAACCACTTTCATTTAGCTTGTCTGATTTTCCCTTGCCCAGTCCTCCTAGCAAGCAGGTGTTCTCTTCACACATGCCTTGAAAGAGGAACAGTTGAGCAGCTTTCTGATGTTTTAACAGGGAAGCCAGGGTGACAGCAAGAATGCCAAGAAGAAGAATAATAAGAAAACAAATAAGAATAAGAGCAGTCTTAGCCGAGCCAACAAGAAGAAACCCTCCATGCCTAACGTGTCAAATGATTTGTCTCAGAAGTTGTATGCTACAATGGAGAAGCATAAAGAGGTACTATGGTCAAGCCCTCCTCATTTCCTTTTCTTCACCCACATTTGCAAAGTTTAATGTTACAAAAGAAAAAGGGAGGGAAATAGACCACATCAAGTAATGTGGTACCTTGGCAACTTGGCAATTCTCATTGATAGAGATTGTCTTGTGCTCACCTCTTCCTTTGCTTTCACATGGCAGGTCTTCTTTGTGATTCACCTGCACGCGGGGCCCGTCATCAACACCTTGCCCCCCATTGTGGATCCAGACCCATTACTTAGTTGTGATCTGATGGATGGCCGGGATGCCTTCCTCACTTTAGCAAGGGACAAGCACTGGGAGTTTTCCTCACTACGTCGCTCCAAGTGGTCCACTCTGTGCATGCTTGTGGAGCTGCACACCCAGGGGCAGGATCGTTTTGTTTATACCTGCAATGAGTGTAAACATCATGTGGAAACACGGTGGCATTGCACAGTCTGTGAAGTAAGTATATGTTGTCTGCTTTGATGCTACTCCAGGTTTGAATTGGTTTGCAAACTTGCCTCTTCTTTTCTACAATACTTTTAAAAATAATATGTGCTTATGATTAATACGACATATAATAAATGTGGGGCCAATTATTATGATTTGAGCATTAGTTTTACACAATGAACAAAGCCATAGTAACACTTCTCCATGTGGGAATTCTGTAGGAATCCTATTTTCTGAGCAAGGCTGTTCTGTATTAGTGGCCACTGGAGTTCTTCATTATGGTCTTGATAATTGAATGACTTATTAATAGAACTAAAATTGTGACAGATGGAATGTCTCAGGTACATGCATGTAGCTTCACAAACTCTATTCTTTTATGCAGATGAACTGCATGCATGCATACTTTCTCACGTTGCAGGTTGTTTATCTTGGTGTCTCTCACTTTGCTTTTCAGGATTACGACCTCTGCATTAACTGCTACAACAGCAAGAGCCATGAGCATAAGATGCTGAAGTGGGGCTTGGGCCTGGATGATGACGGGAACAGCCAAGGGGAACAGCAGTCCAAGAGCCCCCAGGAATCCCGTCGGCTCAGCATCCAACGATGTATTCAGTCTTTAGTGCATGCTTGCCAGTGCCGCAATGCAAATTGTTCGTTGCCATCCTGCCAGAAGATGAAGCGTGTTGTCCAGCACACCAAGGGCTGCAAGCGCAAGACCAATGGAGGCTGTCCTGTGTGCAAACAGCTGATCGCCCTTTGTTGTTACCATGCCAAACACTGCCAAGAGAACAAATGCCCAGTGCCCTTCTGCCTCAACATCAAGCATAAGCTTCGGCAGCAGCAGATCCAACACCGTCTGCAGCAGGCGCAGTTGATTCGCCGCAGGATGGCAACCATGACCACCCGAAACGTGCCTCAGCAGAATTTGCCTTCTCCTACCTCAGCAACGCCTGGGACCCCGACACAGCAGCCAAGCACCCCACAGACTCCCCAGCCCCCTCCTCAGCCTTCCCCCGTTAGCATGTCACCAGCTGGTTTCCCTACTGTAGGAAGAACACCGGCTCCCCCTCCCATTTCAACGGGCAAGCCTTCCACCCAGGTGGCTGCTCCGCCTCCGCCTCCGCCCACCCAACCCCCACCAGGAGCTGTGGAAGCAGCCCGGCAGATTGAAATCGAAGCAGCCCAGCAGCAGCAGCAGCAGCAGCAGCAGCAGCAGCAGCAGCAGCAGCAGCAGCAGCAGCTCTACCGGGTGAGCAGCAATGGCTTGCCTCCAGGCCGAGCAGGGATGGTGAGCACAGCAGTGGGGGCAGTGAATCCCATGCAGCAGGCTGGCATGAACGTGCCCCGACCTAACTCTGTCAGTGGCCCAATATTGCCCAGTCTGCAGCCTGGGCAGTGGCAGTCATCAGCTCCGGTGCCCCCACAGCAGCCAGGAATGCCAAGGCCAGTCCTGCCCATGTCTGGCCAACAAACAGTAACTGGCCCAAGGATGCCAGGCGTGCAGCCACCAGCCCGAACGATTCCTCCAAATGCTTTGCAAGAGTTACTGCGGACTTTGAAATCTCCCAGTTCCCCGCAGCAGCAGCAGCAGGTGCTGAATATTCTGAAGTCGAACCCACAGCTCATGGCAGCTTTTATAAAGCAGAGAACAGCCAAATATGTAGCAAACCAGCCTGGCATGCAGCCCCAGCCAAGCATTCAACCCCAGGCAGGCATGCCACAGACTCCAAGTCCACTGCAGCAGCCGCCTCCACCAGCAGGGTTGCATGCTCAAACAGGCCTGCAGAATCTGAGTGCACTGCCAGCAGGTGTCCCGCGACCAGGGGTCCCTCCCCAGCAACCAGCCATAGGAGGCCTGGCTGCCCAGGGCCAGTCAATCAGCATCATGAACCCAGCTCACAATCCAGCTATGGCCAACATGAGTCCTCAGTACAGGGAGATCTTGAGAAGACAATTACTGCAGCAGCAGCAGCAGCAGCAGCAACAGCAGCAAGGAGGAGCTGGGCTGGCCACTCACAGCCAGTTCCCACAGCCTCCAGGCCCTGGAGTTTATGCCCAAGCCATTCAGCAACAGCGGATGCAGCAGCAGCAGCAGCAGCAGCAGCAGCACCTTTCAATCCAAGCAGGGGCCATAGGGCAGCTAGCTCAGATGGGACAGCTGAATCCTATGGGGCAGCCAGCCATGGGAGCTGATGGTAGCCCTAACATCCAGCAAGCTCTGCAGCAGCGACTCCTGCAACAGCAGCAGCAGCAGCAGCAACTTAAACCACAGATGGGCTCCCCAGGCCAGCCAAATCCCATGAGCCCCCAACAGCATCTGCTCTCAGGACAAGCTCCCACGTCCCACCTCCCTGGCCAACCAATCAACGCCTCCCTCAGCAGCCAGGTGCGCTCTCCGGCACCAGTTCAGTCCCCCAGGCCCCAATCCCAGCCATCACATTCCAGCCCGTCCCCCAGGATACAGCCCCAGCCTTCTCCTCACCATGCCTCACCCCAGACTGGCTCACCTCACCCTGGGTTGGCTGTTACAATGGCTGGCTCCATGGAACAGGGACACCTGGGCAACCCAGAGCAGAGTGCAATGCTTCCCCAGCTCAACCCCCCAAATAGGAATGTGTTACCAAATGAGCTGTCCCTGGTTGGTGATACCACAGGTGGTGACACACTAGAAAAATTTGTGGAGGGCTTGTAGCATCCCATAGTTTCTCTCATGTTCCTGGACTTCTTGAACTGAAAAAGACTTGCCGCTCAAGCTAAACCCTAGATGGGACTGATTCATCCTCTACCTGTGAATGGATGAATGGCTGTTTAAAAAAAAGAGAATATATATTTTTTTGTTAAAGCCAGCCAGGTGGTTAAAATATCTGGTCTCCTTGTTGTGGGTTTTTTTTAGTTGTTATCGTTGACTTTACTTTTTTAAAGGGGAAAACGAGTCCATTATATTCATATTTTTATTTGTACTTTCAAGACTAAGTGGTGTTTAGCAGAGGAGAAAAATATTCACATTCTAATGTATCTTGCTACGTTTCTGACATTTGGCAGAAAGTTTTGTTTTAGTCTTATTCTATTCTGGATTTTGCAAGTATCCTAAGTATTATTACCCCAGGAAAGATAGGAACTGACTCTTGCACACACAGACACACATTGCAGATGTAGAAATTGTTTCCTGTTTCTCTGATAAAACTGGTTTTAGATTTAAAAAAATAGGGACACTCACTACTTAGGACATATTAATTTTAACAGGGAAGAAGTGTATTCTGTAATTCTTTGATGTGAACTTGAACTGAGGAAAAGCAATTACAGTGTAAATCATGCAAACTATAATTACTATAAATATGAACAATTCAAGATTCAATCACTGTATAGAGGGGGGAACAAACTCATTTCTTACTTCTATAGCATATTGTTAAATAAACTGTGTGCAACAGACAAAAAGGATGTCCTTGAATTTATGTACATGGTATTAACTTAGTGTTTGGATTTTTTGTTATGAAAATGCTGTTTTCAACATTGTATTTGGACTATGCATGTCTTTTTCCATTGTATATAAAGTATTGCTTAAAAGTGATATAAATTACTGAAGTTTTTAAAATGTTTCTGTCCTTTAAAATCCATGTAATATTGTCACAGTTTGTATTTGATTGTGTGCCTGTGAGAGTATAGGGATATAGACTTGATTTCATTGAAAAGCATCCAGTAAGGAAGTAGTACTCATACTTGGCTGTACTAATTTATAAGAATTAACAGAAAGAAATTAGAAGTATTCGCTTTCTAAAAACACATTTTGGGGAAAGAGCACCAGTTTGACTGAAACAGATGCTTCCTAAAGTAAAATCAAAGTACAAGGTTTTCTGTGCAATAACAATGAACAAATTACACAACAGAGTCAGTAGGGGACAAGACCATCTCCATTGATTTTCTCAGCCTGATCCTATCTACAATGTTCCATCTAAGGATGGCTATGGTATTTTTGAGGGGAGAAAAATTGGGCTTCTTACTTTGCCTCATACATTAAACAATCACTAGGAGGTACATGATGGGTTTTGTCAGGTACCAGAACTGACAAATGTATCTAATGTATTACAGTTTCAGTGTAATTGAAAATACCACATAGGTTGTACACTGTAAATTCACAGAAATCCTTCCTCCTCGGGCAAAGGGTAGTGGTTGAATGTAAGTCATGTAAAACCTCTTAGATAGGGGCATGACATAATGTTAATGTTTATTTCTTTAATAAACACAGCTGCCCATCTAATATACATGACTGGGCAGTAAGTGTTAAAAATGTTGCAATGTGGGACCAATGATACCTTAAAAAGATTTGTTAACATTTAATACATAAAATAATTCCTTGCTTTTTTAACAGTGGGAAAGTAAGAAATGAAATAAAAGACATAATTTAAGCAGTCTAAAAGAAGATATGCATTACCATCTCCATATGCAAGTATTAACAGTTTTGGTCCTCCAGTCCTCCCAAATCTTGTAAGAAAGAATTTAGAATGTGTTCAGTAAAAATGCTGCCCTCTCACATCACATCATCTTGTTCTCTTCTTCCCAGTTTTGTATTTTTTTTACACCACCACACCTGGGAGACTGTTTTGTAGTAAATTACTTGTGCGGTACTCTCAAACGACATAAACATAAAAGTTGTCTTTGCAAATGAAGGAGTATTTTTCCTCCTTCACCAGCCAGCCATAGGGAAAAGGTAGGGCGAAGATACTTCTAGGCCTTAACCGGTCATCCCAGTAGGCATGCTGAAATCATTTCTCAGGATTGGATGCAAGTGACCAACTCTTGACATCAAGCATCTCCTTCTCAAAATCTTCAATTTGGGCAACAAGGCAGTTTTGACTTAACCAAACTAAGTATGACCAGCCCCCATCAGCTGCAGTCTTAGAAAAGTCTGCATTTAAATCTATCTTTTAATTACCAAATAGGGACTACCCATATCTAAGTCAATGAGAAAGTGGACTGCCCCTGCAGTCACCTGTCCAAAGCTGCTCTTGGAATGCAGGCTATCCACTGTCCAAAGTTTGTCTAAAAGGGATCCAACTCACTTCAAACCCCAACACAAATTATTTTCCCCCTGCTGCCCCCCAAAAAAGAATTGAGCAAAGAAAAAAATATAAACATGAAAAAAGAAGAGGCAGCTGACTGGAAAGTTGCAGAGGAAAAAACCTCCAGGAGTTCACATTTTGGAAGAATATCAAATAGCCAAAGGACTTAGTATCACCTTTGCCCCTTTTTCTTGCATCTATGGAAGTGTCGTTTTTTTTCTCTCCGAGCTTCTGCAGTGGTAAACGTGATACAGTTGGCATCCAAAAAGTCCAACAACTTGTCCAATGCAATCCTTATGCCATTTTGCTTCAGTTCTGCATGCAGTACAGACAATTCAATGGGCTGATATAGCAGAATTTGCTGGCAAAGAGATGGATTGGAATGAATATAGTGCTTCAAGATTTCCAGTTTCTGACCCTCACCACTATCAGCAATTGAAGAGTCTGGTACATTTTCCTCTTTCTCTGCCAGCATACTGACTTTAAACTCCACAGATGAACTAGGAACAGGATGAGAAAGGAAAAAGCATTAGGATACCTAGACAATCTCTTAAATTTACCTTACTTTTGAAAAAGGTGGGTACCTGGTATAACTCAGGCCAGAGCTATTCACATCCACTACACAGCATCAACACAACCATTCCCCAAATTAAGGCTGGCTAAGGGTAGAAAATATGGCTGGCTGAGGATGGGGTGGGCAGGTAATTTTCAAAGTCTTTGCCTTCATTCCTTAGCATCTGATGATGCATGCCAACAGCCTAAAAAATCAGAATGGAAAAATGAACACAGTCCTTCCAGTCTGCCCCATACCTTTGAGATGCTGCATAAGTCTCACTTCCAGCTCTTCTTGTGCCAACTGGCACTTCAGAAGTTGTCAGGATTAGGTCTCCATTGCTCTCTCCATCAATTGCTCTGTTTGCAGGAAGAGCAGCTCCCTTTAGCCACCCAAGTCCAGCCTCTGGCCTCTGAGTACCTCCTTCAGAGAGATCTGTATGGTCAGTCGTATTTGGGCTCCCCTGAAGCAGTCGATAAGGGGAAAGACATTTTTGCTGCAGTTTCTGAAAGGAACTGCTAGAAACTGGCATAGATTTTTTCTTAGAGTCTGTTCCTGCCTGTTGGTGAGTAAACTGAAAAATTTCCTTCAGTTTTAAAACCATCTGCCGTTTTGGGAGAGCACGGACACCAAATCTAAGGAAAGAGGAAGCCAAATCACAATTCACAAGCAAGCACAACCTGTAAGGTATTTCTGTAAGTTCTTGCCTACAGAAGGAGACTGCTTCAATCTTGACAGCACCAACCTGCTCAATTCCTTCTTCAGTTCTGCAGTGTCCATGCTTGAATAAGGTGGAAAGGGCATGAGTGGAGTAACACAAGAGATGTCCCTGGCTTGGCAGGCAAGGTCTGTAACGGATCAAAAGGGAACTGAATCAAATCAGCCACATGGTCTATATTCAGTCTGCTGCAAAACCTGTCTATCACCACTATATATACTACACTGGTTATTAGTCCACGGTAAAATCATCCCAAACCTCTGGGAAGACAGCTGTCAGATACTAATCCCCATCATGCACACTTTTTTTAAAATTAAAAAAAGCTCAAGTTAATTAGAAAAGTGTTAGAAAAGTGTTAATTAGAAAAGTGTTAGAAAAGTGTTAGAAGGACAAAGCCAAAACTGTATTTCTAGACTGTTGCTTCCCTTCCAGAATCTACAGGAAATAGGACTCATCCAAAGATCCCTGTCTTTTGCAAAACCTGATATCCAATGAAGCTTAGCCAGGATTCTGGTCTTGCGCTTCAGTGTGATCATTTATTGAGCTTCAGAGGACTCAACAGCTAAGTAAGTGGCAGGAAAAGGGCTCCCATTTTTTGGGTCATGTTACAAAGGAGCTATCAAAGAAGTTGTCATAATAACTGACCCAAAGCAGCAACTTACCAGAAATCTTTGGAACAGGTATGGAAGCAGACAAACTTGAGCAGGCAGGAAGAGCTACATTGCTGTCAAAGTCTTCTCCAGGCCAATTCTGTGAGTTGTGCAGTAGCAAATCTCCCACTCCAAAATGGAACATAGCTGCAGAATTAGTTACACTACTAGCAACAGTCACAGGGTGATTGTCCTGCATGTCAAACATGTGGACAGAAGTCCTCAAAGGATTTCTGGCATTTGCAGTTATTACCTCCAAAGGTTCTACAAAGATGCCCCTTGAACATAGCGGCACTGCTTCCTGCTCCTCCTCACTGTCATCCACAACCACCACATCTCTCTCTGCTGCACACAGGCCATTGTCAGGTTTCACTATTTCAAGCAAAGAGGTAGATGAAAGCACTGGCAGCAGTTTATAGCTGCAAGACAACGGTTCTGTCTGGGCTTCATGAGTCCATTGCTTTTCAAGGGAAGAATTCAACCTGGATTTTTCGACCTGCACGTCATTCAAGCTATTCCAGGCTGCCAGAGGAGTTTCAGGCACCACCAATGTCCTTCCTTCACTCCAGCCTAAACCTTCCCAGAAGCTGCCTTCTTTGTGACCACTCAGGTCCAAGGGCTGATGGCATTCACCCAAAGATTGTGCCTCATTACAAATTAGTGTGCCTAATCCATCTCCCACTTTACTTACATCCTGCTGGGGAGGGGCTTGCCATGACTGTTGCTCAGAGAAGCTTGAAGCAGCCTCTGCCAGTTTCTTTTCTGCCTCCCGTTCCAGCTCTTCATCAGAATCCAGTACTATAATATGGTTACTCGTAATATTCAGATCCTGAGGATTTACCGCACCAGACTTCTCTAGGCTGCCAATAGGAGCCTCTCCCTTCCTGTTTATATTCTGTTGCTTTTCATTTTGAGAGGGAAGCCTATCTAATATGTTTGGCTGTGATGCAGATGTTATTGGAGAGAAAGGAACTTCTAGGTCTCTTGGCAAACTCATCTGGAGATCTTTCACTGGCGCTTGAAAAAGCCTTGGAAAATTTCTTGCTGTAATTTCATCTTTGGTTATGTTAATATTCTGCTCCCAGACAGAACAACATTTCATTTCTGAGACAGAAAATTGGGTTGCAGACCTCTCCAGATGATTACTATGAGTAGAATCCCCAGCTAACCCAAGATGAATCTCACTTGTGGGTTCTTTTCTACTACTTGCTCTGAAGGACACTATATCCTTAAAATCCTGCTGGAACTCAACAGAATACTTTTTCAGATCTTTTCCCATGCTGGCAATAGAGGTTCTCAATTTGAATGACTCTTGATCACTTTTTATTTCACTTTCCTTAATTGTCACGCCTCTTCTGGGCTTCTCCAGCACCTTTCTTGGGCAAGAACCACCATCTTGGCCAATCTTCTTTTTCACTTCATCACATCTGTATTCAGTGCAGACCTTTTCCTTCCTGGCTTCATCAGAGGTCATTCTGCGCTGGGTAGCCACAAACTCATAAATCTCCTCTAGTTCCTGCTCACTCATACTGTCACTGATTTCATCTCTGCATACAGCTTTTGCCACAGTTTCCTCATCTTCATCCTGCCACATGGATTTCAAAAGTTCTTCAAAATCTCCAACTTTGTCTTTATCATCAGCTGGCTTTTCTACAGATATCTCTTCACTAGGTTGGCCTTCACACAGAGCAGCCAATTCTTTCACTCCAAACCTGCAAACATACAAATATACATAAATGTTCTTTCTCCTCTCTGGGTACAATCCATGGTATAAGATAATGTAATCCTTATTCATGCTTCATACAGCAAACCAAAATGAGTTCTGTTCAAAACTGTCATACGGTAAATTTCACAATGATTTACAACCAACTAAATACTCTGAAGCATCAACACACCAACCTCATTGCTAGGTCAATCACATCTGACAGCAAATGTTGGGGTATGAAATGTTCAGCTGTGTAGAGGTACTTCAAGAACAGAGCAACAGCATCCCCTGGAGCGTCATGTAACAGCACGCGGGAGGCTCCAACTTCTCCTTCTTCAGCCACCACAAAACGTCTGTGGTCAACCTGGTAGCAGAACAGAGACACCAATCTTTGCAGCAGCAAACATAAGCCAAGGCTCCTTCCCTTCTTCTTTCAAACTTCCCTGACCACATGTGGAAGTTGTTCTGTACTGCAGACATTCAAAAGCATTAGCACCATAAAATGGTTTCTAGGTGTGGCAAAATTTGCCAGTTGACAGGTTTCCTGCCTCAGCAGTTATAAACACATTTTCATTTTGTACAATACAGGTACATCTTGCTGAATTGGCTTTATTTTACACTTGCCTATTTTAAGGCATAGCTGGCTGCTGCTTGTAGGAATAACCTTGTTGTAGGATCTCCAATGAATCCTGCTGCCTACAGCCACTCTTCAAAGGTTTGGTTTATTGGCTGCAGTTCTCTATAACTGACAAGTGAAATAACTGGTGTGTTCTCACTAGTATTTCTCTCCCAAGCGATGCTATTAGAATCAACCTCAAGAGGAAAATTTAGAGATAAGAAAATGGAAAAAGTCCACAAATGTGGATCCATAATAACACTCAAGCATGAACAATGTTAAAATGTTTTCTACATACACCCCTTAAACATGTTATGGCTACTTACAAATTGTAAAAGTTGAGGACACCGTGCATACAATACAAACATATGGGCATAAAAGACTTCCCCACTATCCACCTGGATCTGGATATCACTCAAATGAGGGTTATTGACCATCTCCTTGAAGGCAGCAGCCAGTGAGCCAAGAGGGAACTAAAGGAAGAAAGAAAAAAGAAATCAAGCTCCTCTTTCACAGCCCACTAGCAGAGAGAAGATGTTAAATTTCTCATTAAAAACTTAAGTCTTCCATTTAAAAGGAAGGTTTGGGAAAAGGACTGCCAGCAAGTCACACACACATTCGACTTAGTCCCAGAACCTTTAGAAGTTCTCTTTTTGGCAAAAAGGAAATGAGGGTATTTTATATTAGGTAGAGATCCAGTTACTCTTTTGCTGCTGCTGCCAAGCAATTGTACAGCTTGAGGTACTGAATTTGGATAGACGCTCAGTATTATTCCTCATCCAGATACTCTTTGCGTACAATTCTGTCCTTACTGTTTCACAAGAGCATTTTTGAAATAGTTGCTGCTGCTGCTGCTGCTGCTGCTGCTGCTGCTGCTGCTGCTCCAACAACCGAGTAAAAGCCTTTTGCTGAACACCTGGCATCTGTTCTTGTTCTACAAAAAATCATCACCATCATCAGGAATATAAACCTAGCCTAGAATATTGCCAGTTACACGTGAATACCAATCAAACATGTTGGTTATATCATGGCTTTGTTCCCTTCCTGTTGGTCTCAGATACCACTGATTCCTTCAAGTGGGGATAAGATTTAGCAGAGTTAACATCTTTTTAGGCCAAGACAATTCTGCACACAGAACCACAGTTCCAAAAATAAACATTTGTGGAGATTTTTTCTCCTATGACACTAATTCCAATAGCCTCCCAGCTGTTTACAAAAGGTGAAACTGAAAAGACTGAATTGTTTCCATCAAGATCCAGGGACGTTGCCACCCTTATAGGCAGCCAAGGTCTTTACTGCCCTTTGAACTCCCAGTCAGGGGGGCTTTGGACTCTCCTAGGCCAAGCAGCCTCACCCGGGTGCTCCAGCCGTTCAACATCAAGGCTCCACTGGGTGAAGGTGAGTCCTTCCCCGGCCAACTCCAGGAGATCTTGCAGGGTATCGGCATCTCTCGGACTGCCGGCTTCAAAGCACTCGCCGGTTCTGCTTGGGAAACGCTCCTCCGTCTTTGGAGGCTCCGCTGGCGCCTCGGCCGTGCTGAATTCCGGCCTCTGAAAGGGGAGGAGGCTTCGTGGCAGCCCGGCCGAGACCAAACCGCCACGCGGGCCGGTCGAGCGGCCGGGCTGAAGCCCCCAACCTGGGCCGCGGGGAGGGTCCCCGGAGAAGAGCCCGACGCTTCCCCGCAGCCACGCACCTGATCGGCCCCCCAAGGGGCGACGGCCGGGGCGCCCGTCAACGAGCTCAGCTCCCACAGCCAGCCTCCCGGGCACGCATTAGCCGGGGCCCCTTTCCAGCGGCTGGCGGGCAGCGGGGGCGTGCGGGGCGCGGCCGGGGCCTCCGAGAGCAGCAGGGCCGCCCGGGCCTCGAGTCCGCGGCGGGCCTCCTCCGGCCCTTGGAGCAGCAGCGGCGGCGGCGGCCTCCCGCGACCCCTCATCTCTAGGCGGAGAGAAGGCGGCAGTCAACGGCTCCCAGGCGACGACCCCCTTGGCCCCCCCGGCCCGCCTGACTCACCAGCCCTGGGCCGCTTCCCGCCGGGCCCGGCCTCCGAGCGGGACCTGGCCGGAACCGCCAGCGGCTTCCCGCCCGCCTCCCGCCGCCTCTTCCTCCCGGCCGGCCGAGGGGCGCCGCCTCGCTTCAGCCCGCACTCCGGGGGGACGGGAGACGGCCCGGCGGCGGGAGCAGCGACCGTGCCTGCCCCGCGCGCCCCCGTCCCCCGCCGCCGCCCCGGCGGGTCCCGCTGCCGAAACTCGTCCCCCGAGTCTACCATTTTGGCGCCGCAGCAGCGCAGGCGCCGCCTTCTCATCGCCGCGCAAGCTCCCCCTGCTGCTCGGCGGCCGAACTGCCCCAGCCAGCTCGTTTGCAACAGCCCCGCGCCAGGACGGAAGAGTCAAGTAAAGAAGCAGGGTCCATCTACGACTTTTATTGTACATTTTATCCGAGACGTCGCATAACTTTCTATTACACCAGGCCGCCCCATCTGGGAAGCCAGGCAGAGAGGTGAAGGCGGCAGCCCCAGGAGGCCGCTGAGCTTCTAGCGCTGGGGCTGGTTCAGTGCTTCTCCAGGGCCCGGGCAAGCAGCTCGTTCAGCCGGTTCACCATCGGCCGGGGGTCTTCGCTCAGTCCTGCCGTTATCATGGCATTGTCATAGATCTGCAGCCAAAGGAGGAGGAGCCAGAGGTGGTCAGAGTCGGAATACAGCCAGAAAGTGCAGGGCCGGGATCCTGCTCTCGACCAGGAGGGTAGAGAGGAGGTACCCAGATTCTCCTCTGCCCACTGGGGGCAGCAAGGAGACCCAGCCCTGTTCAGCTAACCTGGCTCTTCCCAACTCACTCATCTTTATCTGCCAGCAGGATCTAACCCAACTATTTCAGCTAATAACAGGGATTTGAAAAGCTATCGTTTCTTATTTTCTGCCCTTTTAATTTTTTTTTCATTCTGGAAGAAAAATATGTTTCTGCAGCCAGAGTGGTGCCCTAAGGATTAGCAGCTCATGGATGGGCTCGTACCCACCTACTTGACACAAGTGTGAAGAACAAGATAGGGGTAGAAATAAACCTCCTCCCAATACAAAGCAAAATCTACCTCAAAATTAACAATTAGCAAGAAGAGAATTGGTGTTTGAATTTACAATCACTGGAGAAAAAGGGATTACAAGAGAGTAAGCAGGCACACTGGGGAATAATAATAGCACTTAAGACTTATATACCACTTCAGTGCTTTACAGCCCTCTCTAGGCGGTTTACAGAGTCAGCATATTGCACCCAACAATCTGGGTCCTCATTTTACCAACCTCAGAAGAATGGAAGGTCAGGATCAATCTCCTGGCAGTTAGCTAAATTAGCCCGCCATATTGCATTCTAACCACTATGCTACCAAGACTCATATATGTCAAAAGCAATGTGGTTGCACCACTTGTTTAAGCAACTTCTCTGCTCTGCAAGGGGGGAGGGCGTGAGAGAAAAAATAAAACAAGAAATTTCTCCTGTGCCTGGCCCAGTTTCAGTGGACAAAAACCCAAGAAAATTCTAATTTCCAGAAAGTAGGGATGGTAGTAACTTGCAACTGCCAAATTCCAAAGTTATCTACCAGACCTAGAATGGTGCCTTCCTGATGATGCCTGAGAAAAAGTCAAGGTGGTTCAGAGCTTTACTTTGTCCAGCAGTCAATGCAACTCACCTGGTCAAGCAGCATTTGGGCCAGGTCAGGCTGCTCAGTTCGTAACTGGTTGAGTTTCTTGACTAGTGTGTGTCTAGAGAAGAAAGCAACAAAGTAAGAGCTACAGGCCAGGAAGAAGACCCTTCCGTAAGATATGCCTTCAAAATTAGCCTCAGTCCCCCAGATGACTTCTTCCCCATACCCGGCATTGATCTCCAGTGTGGGTTGCAGGATTTGGGCTCGCTCTTCACTAGTCTTTGCCAGCTGCTGCATGCGCAGGAAGTGGCGGGCAGCACCCATCTCCAGGACTGTGATCATGGCTGGATGTGAGTCCAGACGTGGAGTTACCTGTAGGCAACAACACCTTTGAACATGCTCTGCATCCCAGAAACTGCCAAGCTCACACAAATAATTTTCTTCCCTCAGCCTACTGACTCTAGGCAGACTCACTCCTCCCCTTGCCATCGTGGCATTTCACAAGCTGCTGCAGAAATAGCTGATCACAACCACCAACAGAAATGTCCATTAAGCACAGGCTTCAGAGATCTGAAATGGGGAGGGAGCTCAAGTAGGACTCAGCAGTAAGATTCCATCTGCAAGGAGTGCTTGAAGCAGCTTGGGAAAGAGGATGGCTGCTATGGGTGTTCAACAAGTGCGGCAATGGGGCGGGAGGAGCTGTCCAGGTATGCTAGGCACAAGAGCCAGGCTTAACCCACTCCTTCTCTACAGTCTTCATCCCACTGGGGGTACGTGCTATTGGAAACACAGCTGCAGTCTAGGTTCCCTAGGAGGACACAGCCCTGGGGGGCTCTACGGCTGTCCCCACCTCACCCACTGAGCATGGCCTCCCTCATCTCTTCACCTTGACAGCGGTGACCCGTGAGCCAAGGGCATTCCTCATCCAGGCCAGGAGATCCTCCACCGCTTGGGAGCTCAGGCGATTTTCAGCTGCAATGGGAGGATGAAAGCAGCATTTTGAGAAGAGAATCACTGCTCTTTCCAGTCATTCCATCTCCAAAGGAATCTAACAAGCCTTTCCTTGGTCTTTTTACAAGTAACTGATAGAAACTCTTCCTTACTCTCTACACACACCCCTCAAAATCAAAGGCTGACTGACAGCACAAGGATGTATTTTCTTCACCAGAGCATAAGGCAATCGTTTCTGGCCAAGGAGGGCCCCATTGATCTGAAATTATTCCCGTTAGGCACCTACCTGAGTGACTTTCCTCAAACTTCTCCTCCTTATAGTGGTCAACAGCAATATCTGTCTCTACTGAGATCAGTTTCTTCTTGTCAAACTCTCGTAGGTGCAGAAGAGTCAGCTCATCAAACTGCTTATAGCAGAACAGCACCTGGTTGTCCAGAGAGGGGAGGTGTACGATCATTTAGCTTGGATTATAGATCCCTTGGGAAATTCCCAACCGCTGAGCATGGCTAAGTCTCCAGCAATCTTAAAATCCCGTTCCTACCATTTACAGCAAGTTGGTAGAACTGGTGACATCTCATCAGATGGTGAAAGGAAGCCTGAGCAACTATGAGTGAAATATAGTACTCTGAGCTCTTCTCCCATCCTGTGGGGAAAGGGCAGAGCTTCCTGCAGAATGAAGTTGATGCAACAACAGCACCAAATTCTGCTCCAGGCGGAAACATCACAAACCAAGCACCAATACTGCTGCATCCTCCCCAGAACCCACCTTCGCCCTTCTTAGCTCCAGCCTCTGAATCTCTTTGCTCACCTCAACGTTTTTCTTCTTTGTTGCTTCATAGTATGGAGAGTGCTCAGCCAAGTTGCGAGACGGAGCACATAGATAATAGATATTTCTACTGCCAGCTGGCATACGGCTAGCATATTCTGGGAGGCTGGTTAATTGGCCTGGAGGTAGCACTGAGGACTCGTAGCGCAACAGCTTTGCTACTTCCTCCTGGGAGGAAAGTTTTGTCAGTCATGAGGGAAAGGAAGATAGGTGTGCTTGCCCACCCTTCCCTCCACAACTAGTCCCAATTGGTCTCTCTTATGTAGGGCCCTAATTATCAGAGAAAAGGAACAATGACAGAGGGCTTCAGAGACGTAGGAGCCTCTTTGGTCACTCCCAATACCTTGGCTTCCTGCTCAGCCAGCATGATAATTCCCTCACGGATAAACAGCCCGTAGTCCTCAAAGAATGTGGCATATTTCTCAGGGTCCTTCTTACTCTGATCAATGAAGAACTTTATCAGCCTCTGTTGCAAAACCTCTCTGAGCTTTCTACACAAGAAGTTCAAACAATAATGCATCAATTAGTAAGAGAAGAAATGGAACAAGAGGATATGACTTTCTGCAAAGCAAAAACTGGCAGTAACTGTGAGGCATTACTTCTCCACAACTCATGCCTGATTTGATCCAAACCATCCCAGCATATCAGGATCTCAGGCTGCATGAGAGGGAGAGTTCCACGTCAGCTGAATTGTTAAGTGACATCATAGTATGTCTCAGTATGTCTGGGTTCTCTTTTGATAGACCTCTTCTGTACTTGCTTAGAATGATAAAATATCAAACAAATTGACTCCCAGGTAGGCAGAAACTACAGTTTTTATATCAACCATGCTAGGACACCACCTTCAAAAATATTAAGTCTTCAGATTGCAGCCATGACAGAGCAAGTTCCAGAGAAGCTGCAAGTCACTGCCCACCAAGACCATTTGAACCAAACTTCTTCCTCACCTGACAAGGATACTCTCTTGAAGCAGTTCTCGGCTGAGATTCAAGGGGATATCCTCACTGTCCACAACCCCTGCAAGGAGGTAAATAAAGTGATAAGTTGTATCCTGCAACAATCCTGTCAATCTCCAGCCTCTTCCTCCTAAATAGGGCTCTTCTGACTACCTTTCAGGAAACGTAACCATTTGGGTAAAATCTCAGTAGCCTTGGTCAGGATCAGGACCTTGCGAGTGTAGAGGGCAACCCCAGAGTCTTGCTCCTGGCTCACATCAAACATGGAAGGTTTCTAGGAAGTTATGAAAGAAAGGGAAGAACAGATGGAAATCAGAGTTGCAGTGCAAAAACCATCCTCCTGAGGTGAGATGGCACACTGTTACAATCTCCTCACATGTCAGTTTTAGATCTGAGGCCAGCCAAACAAGGCAAGGCTACCCATCCTTCTCACTCACCAACCCTGGCACATAAAATATGCTGCGGATGTTGAGAGGTGCATCGGTCTTGTAATGCAGGGTGTAGCGAGGCTCATCATATGCGTGGGCGATAAAGTGGTAGAACTCCGTGTGCTGCCAATCTCCAACCTCCTTGGGGTCCATCATCCAAAGGGCCTGAGTGGAGAGAAGACATCCTTAGTTGAAGCTAGCCATATGCCTAAAGCAGGAACACCAATGAAGGAGAAAAGGGTGACTTTCCATGAACGTAGCAGTATTTTGCAGATGGAGCCAGCAGTAATTTTTATCAATCCCAAAAACCACATGAAATGCAAATAATCATAGGGAAAAATTAAGTGTTTCTCTACTACATGGGTGACAGGGTAGAAAAGGCCAGCTGGCATTTCCTCCATAGAGGTCTTCCAGAAGATGCCAGAGGATTGTGGGACGCCTGCTTGCTAAAATGCCATTTAGCTCAAGGCCAGTTCCAAGGGCCACCCAGTATCTGCTCTACCTGCAGGGTGTTGACACGTTGCCCATTCAGATAGAGGGGAAAGCCGATGAAGTTGCTATACTTTTTGATGATGTCTAGAAAAGGAAGAAGATGGGCTGAAAACTCTGCCAACTCCCTCTGCTCCCCCAGCAGGGATCTTCATCCATCCAATATGTAACTGGGACCAGGCACTAATCACAAGCAGCCACTATACAATTGAAGAAGAAATTTAAAACTGCAGTATGGGACATAATGTAATACTTAATGAAGTTTTTCCTGAACTAATTCAATTCTAAAATCCACTCTAAGTGTTGCAATTAAGCTACCAAGCCTTTCATGGCTAGGCACCATCTCCAAAAATATTCCTTCCAGTCATCTTTAGAAGCATTACTTGGAGGGCCTGGAATACGCTCCCACAGAGGCTAACCAGGGCTATGCTGAAGGAATGGGAAAAATTTAAAAAAAACAAACAGATCCTATCAAATGGCAAGGGGTTACACACAAGACATTTTGAAAGCATTCTGCAAAGCATCTACAGCTATTATTTCTTAGTTGGCCAAGCTAAGGGCGTTTTCCCCCAAATTTGGAAGCAAATTGCCCTATATGAAAGTACTTTACAAAGAGTTATGCCACTAATCCTTCTACTCTAGCAAGAACTCCTTGGATTATTAGATGTAGCTCAGTGACCAGGATATGGGCAGAAGACAGCTTCCCTCAACATTTGCAGAGACCAAAGCTGGGACCTTACCCATTCAAAACAGGTTGGGACAGGCCACCCAGCTCTGCTTCTTCCCCGAAGACAGACTCTGCATCTCATCCACTGGTCTGAGAGAGATGGCACTGGTTCACAGATAAGAAAGCAAGCAAGCTCCCTTCTGCCATTACTCACCTTTGACTCGCTCCTCACTGGCAAATTCACTGCAATCTTCCTTTATGTGGAGAATTATTTTAGTTCCAACCTGAACTCCAGAAGCTTCTGAAATTTCGAACGTCCCAGAACTGGAGTTAGAAAAGCAAATCAGAGGAAAGAAGCAAACTACAACCAAGTATGAACCCATGGACTAAGTGCTATCCCACAAGCAGTAATCAGTGCATAGCTGACTCTCATCCTAATGCAAAAATTGCAAGACCAGGTCTCCCTGGTAGAAAATAATATCTTAGCTCCCATTATCTGAGCACAATTTCTAATGTCTTGCAAAGAATAGGGCTTCCCTTCTAAACTTAAGTCTTCATTCCAACTCAGGGAGGCAGGTAGAATCCAAAGCCCCTCAATTTTCCAGCAAAGCTTAGCACATTTCATGCAGCCTTTTAACCATTCAGCTGCAGCCTCCCAGCCCAGCCTCTGCCACATCCTTACCCGTCTGAACGCCAGCAATAACCAAAGCTATCTGGCTCTGCTGACTTGGAGAAAACTTCCACTTGATTAGCCACCATAAAGACTGAATAGAAGCCCACTCCAAATTGGCCAATAATCTTACTGCTGGCCTCTGTTTGGCTCTTCAGTGTATCCAGAAAGGCCTGTGGATACAACATAGGCAGGCTAAGTCCAGCTGGTCTGCCTCACTTTGCTACCACCTCTGTTTGCAAAGTATCAAATGCCACTTCGATTCTTGAGAGTCCACAGCCATCTGAGCATTCTTCCCCAAAACCTTTATTGGAATACCATTACAGAAAATAGCAGTCTGCGTATTTTGTAAATAAAAATTACAAGAGCCATTTTGGTGTAGCAATTAAGGCATCAGGCTAGAAACTGGAAGAGAGTCAAGTTCCCATCCCACCTTAGGCATAAAGCCAGCTTGCTGACCTTGAGCTAGTCTCTTTCTCACAGTCATAGGAAGTAGGCATTGGCAAACCACTTTTGAAAACTTTGCCTAGAAAACTACAGGGACTTGTCCAGGCAGTTTCTGAGAAACAGACATGATTTAAACTAAAGGAAAAATGAATACATGTTGCATGTACAAACACACAAATCGGTTTACTATTTGTTTTTGTTATTCTACCCAGAGTCTCATTACTTGAGTCTGGAGCTTTATAAACCTAATTAATACATGGGAATGTGCAAAATGAAATCAATTACTCCCAATCAATACAAATGTTCTTAAAAATGTTTAAAATGCAAATCAATCTAATGACAAAACTAAAATCTACAGCAAGTTTTATTCAACAAACATGAGAAATTTTATGAAAACAAAGAATCTGTTTGTCCCTCAAAGGTACACAAATATGTAAAGCCATGGCAACAATATTACAGTCCGCCCCCCTCTTCACCTTACCTTGGAGCCAGATCTCGCAATGGTCCCTAAATTGGACAGAAGTTCTTCATAGTTCATCCCAATTCCAGTGTCCTGCAAGCAACAGAAAAGGAGTTCCTCTTTGGGATGTGTGGAAAGAGACAGGCTCCTTCTCTGCCCCCAACCCTTTCCACATAAGATACAAGAATCAGATTAACTCACAGCACTGCTTCTGATATTTTGCCCTGACAGCTATGGCGTAAAAACTAGTGCAGTGCAGAAAAGACAGAAGCAAACCTCTTCCCAGGCCATAAAACCCATGTTGTCATTTAAGTCAAGCTCAAAATTTAGAGCAGCTGCAGTACTAAATTATAAACACTTTCCCTTCTGGGAAAACTTTCAAAGCATTCCAATTCCCTTCCCAGCTCCTTTCTGGGACAAGCAAGGCTAGATTCTCCTGGAATCAACCTCACTGGCCTCTACTTGCCAAGCAACTTTCAGTTAACCCTTTTAGACAGAGAACCCAGCGAATAGCAAGAGGAACATGTTGCTTTTTACACATTATGCAAAAAAAAAAAAAGGTCCTCCTACCTGGATGGCAACCAGGCACTTTCCCCTGTCTGTCTCCAGATCAATCCTGAGTTCTGGCAAGATCCTTCCTTCAGAGACCAGTTTGTGGCGCAGCTTCTCCAGAGCATCGCTACTGTTGGAGATCAGCTCCCGGATGAACACCTGTCAAAGAGTCAAGGAGCAGCTAAGCTCTGCAGAGCGAGGGGACGCCTTAAGCCCACATTGTTGGCTTCACCTTGGAAGGCTTACCTCCTGCTCAGAGTAGAGGGAGCGGGCCACAATATCCAAAAGTTTCTGGGTTTCGGCCTGGAATTCATGTTTCGAGGCGGAACCTGCTAAAACAAGCTCAGGGTTGAAATGAGGGTCCGTTGGTGCTAATCGGCATGAGCACTGATGGCTACCTAGTTTGGGTAACGAAACGTCTGCAAGAAACAACCGGGCTCAGAGAGCACCAAGGAGCCCTCAAGGAGAAGAGGAGCTGCGTCCCGACTCCTCGCCAGCAGGATTCCTCCGGCCCGGCGGGAGGCTTACCTGGGACTCTCTCGGGCCTACTAGGCGACCGGGGCGGTGGCGCCTCTTTGTCGTCCGGAGCGGCGCGGCTGTAGCACGAGCGCCGCCAAGGCCAACTGGGCGGCCCGGGGGCGGGCGGCGGCCTCGCCGCAGAGAGCAGCCCAGTCGGGGCTCGGCAGGCGCAGGCCGCGGTACTCTGCTCACGCCCGGCGCGGAGGAGGACCGGCAGGGAGGCGCGGCGGCGAGAGCGCCCCAACAGCAGCAGCAGCGGCGACAGCCTCCCCAACGCCATGGCCACTGCCCGACCGCTTCCGGCGCTGGCGGGACGTCACAGCCGGAGAGGGCGCGCCGGTGACGTCACGGCCGCAGAGGACGGGTCCGTCCGGCGCCGTGTCCGCTGAGGGGACGCCCAACTGGCTGTCCCATCCGCCTAATGGCGCGTCCGGAGTCGGAGGCAGAGATCCACCCGCTCAAGGGCCGAGAGGCGCCGGCCTCGCCGGGGAGCGGGGCTCGGGACGCCGAGAAGGAGGCTGGCGGCGGCGCGCAGCCCGGCCGTCTCTCGCAGTGGCGCACCGCGGCCTTCTTCCTCTCGCTCTACCTCTGCCTCGGCGTGGCCTTCGCCTTCTCCTTCGTCATCCCCTGCCCGGTCAGGCCCGCCTCGCGGACGGCCTGGAGCAGGGCCTACGACGACGCTGGTGAGGGCGGCGGGGCGGGCGGGGCTTCCAATCAGGCGGCCAATCGGGGCGCTCTGTCTTGGGCGGGGGCGGGGCGGGGCATCCCTGCTGGGCGGCGGGGCGCGAGGAGGAGCGGAGCCGCCGCGATGGAGCTGCGGCGGACGGTGAGACCTTTGCCCGCTTCCTTCCCCGCGGACCCCCGGGGGCCCTAGGAGCCCTGCAGCATCCCTGCGGCGCGTGGGGGGGGGGTCC